>APFE030927495.1:136964-177322 GCA_000404065.3 Pinus taeda | reverse complement strand
CTCTTTGCTGCATCAAGGTAGCTTTTAGTGGAGGTTGATGACTTCTATGCTTGAGATGCTTCTTCCGTATATCCAAGACCTGTCTTTATTAGAGGAGAACGTTGCACCTTGATAATTTCATCTAAGGTTTATGATCCTTTAGCAAATATGAGATTGAGAGCTTTTGTTTTCTCAATATCTTTCCTTAGACCCACAATTTCACATTCTAGTTTTTCATTGCATTTTTCTCTTCCTGAAGCTTTGAATGCGGCTTCTCTCATGTCTGATGGACCTCCTTTTCTCATTTCGAAGGCAGTTAGGATTCCATGCAGCTATGTCATAGTGATACTCTGAAGATATTTCTTTTCCTCTATGGCAGAAACTTTTGATTCAAACTTAGTAGACAAGGATCTTAAAACCTTTTTAGCTAAAGTGACTTCTTTTATCTCTTCACCCAACTTCTTCATGCAATTAAAAATCTCATCTATATGTAAGAAGTAATTAGCTATACTTTCATCATTATGCATTTTGAGAGTTTCATATTGAATTATGAGAGATTGCAGTTTTGCATGTTTTACCTGACCGTCTCCTTCATATCTTAGAACAATCTTGTTCCATATTTATTAGGCGGTCTTTAGCTACATAACTTCGAAAAATTCTAATTGTGACAGATTCCCCAATAATGTTGACAGCCTTGGCATTGGTTTCATATTTCTTTTTACTTTTCATATCTATAGGAATTGCTGATGGAAATGTATATCCTCCTTCTACGATTTCCTAGACATCTGTTCCAAGAGATTGAAGATAGGCTATGGTTCTTACCTTCCAATAGACGAATTTTCTCCCATCAAAGATTGGTGGTCTAATGGATCCCTCTCTTTCATAGTTACTCATGATGATAAATCTTCCTTCAAGCGATCAAGCTTCTTCTGAAGGACCTGCTCTGATACTAATTGTTGGAAATAATACTGAGAGGGGGGTGGTGAATAAGTATTATTAAGTCAATAATATTTCATTTTACAATCTAATTCATATGTGCTACTTCAGTTAATGAAACTTGCGTATCTACACAACTGTATTTAAGGACTCTAGCGTATACCCTACAAACTTATAATTTAGTTAATTCATCATATGTTGATCTTTAATCTAAGCATGATAACCATATAAATATTAATCAAGTGCAGTAAAAATAGAGCAGACAATTACACACAAGAACACAAGATATAAGGTGGAAACTCAATGTGGGTGAAAACCACCTGTTGTAATCGTCTCTATCTTCTTTTAATAAGAAACTTCTTTTTACAATTTTTCTGTACTGGTGTAGTCTTATACTAGTACATAGGCTTCAACCTACAAAAGGCTACAACCTTCTCTCGTTCTCCAGCTTCTCCTGGAAGGGAGCTACAACCACCTAGCTCTTGTAATAGAGGATGTGTTTACTAGTACATAGGTGCTGACCTACAGAAGAATACAACCTTCTCTTTTCTTCCAGGGACCACGTTTCATAAATTTTCAGATCGGATCCTTCAACACCATCAATCAAACATCAAATATATCTGCATCAATCAATCTCCTTTGTACCAACTAGAGCTGAATCACTTCTCAGAATGTTGTTACCAGAATACAATAATAGTAACCAGAACCCAAGCTAGAACCCAGAATACTGCAACAACAAACAAAAGTAGCTAAATCATAGTTTATTAGGTATACGCTACTTCAATATGTCAAACCTGCGTACATATGCTGTTTTCCCAAGGAAATCCTTTGTATGCGTTGTTTGGATATGCAGAATCAGCGTGTATACGTGCCTTTGATAAAGTGAACCTGCGTACAGATTTGTAAATGATGATTTAACCTTTACAACAAATCAGACATCAATTATACCCAGATCATCATGTTTACAAATTATGACATGCGCCAATTATTCAGATAAAAGAGCAAAGCCACACAAAGATACTTGACTTCAAGCCTTAAGATCTTGACCCATTAATAGAACTTATCCTTCATCAAGCGGTCAAGTTCATCCTTGATTTAGATCTAGCTGTGCATCATAACCCAATGACCTATATTCTAGATCTTGCTCTTCATTAGATATTCAATACTTGAGTGCCCTTGCCTAATGATCTTCTCCTCCTTTTATAGTCTTAGGCCTTACTCAATACCATGGTCCAAAACCACTTAGGAGCAATACCTTGGACCAAATACCTGGGGTCAACACTTGGACAGGATATCTTGGACCAATACCATGGATCAAAATACCATGGACCAAATACCACGTACCAAAACTAAATTTTCCAACATGTACGCGCCTTTCTTTGCATGAAAGTTCATGTGTACGCTGTACGCGCCTTTTGTTCTGTGAACCCATGTGTACATGCTACTTGAACAAGGGGAACCTATGTATACCTCTCTTTCTTCATTCTATGATCTTGAACTGTGATGTGTCATCTATGTGAGTTTCCATCAAGGACAACACCTGTGTCATAGTGCCAAATATGTAACATAATGCCAACATGAGATCCCACATTCATGCTTGGAATATGACACAGGGGTGACTGGCTAAAAGAAAGATTTGGTTCAGCCTAGTCTACAGTCGGGTGGTTTGTGGAAGTCCCATAACTGGTCGGCTTATGGAGTCATCAGTAAAATATCTCTTTCTCCTTCGTATTTTATGGGTAAATATACTTAATATATGTGGCTTATATGCTTGTTATATCCTTGATATTTATGTTGGTTATATGATGGTTATGAATGAGTTTTATGACAATGAAAATGTATGGCTCTCATCATGTTTTGGTTAATCATTGGATGCAAAATTAATATGTGACTTAATAGATGGTAATGCAGTTATTGGGATGATGCATCAATGCTCCTTAGTGGTTCTCAGATAAGTATGAGAATCCTATGTTCAAATATGTTGTTTAAACCTGTAGAATGCATAATTATGACATGTTTGGTGAAATGCATGTCATGGCTAGTAGGGTCTCAGTTAAGTCCTTGTTCAAGTAATTGCATTTGTATCATTGTTATGATGTTATCTTTCATTTCTGGAAGTTTCATGGAGTTTCGAGTAGTGACCTGAGCTTTGGCCCTTAAAAAGTGGCACAAAATTTGGCATCCTGGGCACAGAACTACTTGGGTAAGTCCCTAGTTGCATGCATGCCCATGTTGTGGGAGTGACTATGGGGTTCCAGTCACACTCATGACCCTGTTATGGGAACGACTATGGGGTTCCAGTCACACTCATGGCCCGGTTATGGGACCGACTAAGGGTTTAATGTAGTAAAGGTTAGTTTTTCTCAAGGGATACTCACCTAGAAAGTTTGGATGGCTCCTGGGGGTTCTGCATTATATCTAGAAGGTATATGTAGTTTATTCTATTAGTTCCACTTCCTTAACTGAGACATAGGGAGTTAAATAATATCATAGTAACTCTTCGTCACATGTTTACCTCGGTTGGCAGGTTACTTGCATAGATGTGGGAGGAGGGTATTAAAATGTTGCTCATCAATGATGTAGCCCAAATAATGGACCTGGCTCATGCCAAATGTGCATTTCTCCAAGTTGGCACATAGTTTGTGTTGCTGCAGGGTTTGAAACACCCGTTGAATGTGTTGTAGGTTCTCTTCCCAAGTCTTTTTGAAGAAGAGGACGTCATCCAGATATAAAACCACAAACGAGTTGGTGAAGGGTCGCAAGATGTCATCCATCAGCCTCTTAAAAGTTGCATGGAAATTTGTCAACTCGAAAGGCATGACCAACCACTTGAAAAGTCCCTCTTTTGATTTGAAGTCAGTTTTCCATACATCTTTGGGTACTATTGGCACTTAATGATAGCTAGACTTGAAATCCATCTTGCTAAAATACTTGCCCCCCTTGAGCTGGTCAAGAAGGTTATCAATCCATGGGATTGGATACCTCTTGTTGAAAATTGTTTGTTTAGTTCTTGATAATAAATGCAGAGTCTACAGGTTTCATCTTTCTTCTTTACAAACAAAATTAGGCTACCACAAGGTGAGGAAATTGGTTGGATGTTCCCCTTCTGTAGAAACTACTAGATTTTCCACTTCATTTCTTCATTTTCTAGAATGGAGTGGTGGTAGGTCAACCCATTGGGTAGAGGTGCCCTGGGAGTTAGATTGATCACATGCTTGACCTAACTATGCAACGGTACCCCAATGGGTGAGGAGAATATGTCCCTGTATTCTTCCATGACCTTATCCACCTGCTTCTGTTGTGTGGGGACTGGGGGCCATGGATTTTGCCGCTATCTTACCCTTTATTTGAGTGTGATTTAGAAACAAAACAAATTTCCCAGTCTGGGAGATGATCTTATTGCATTTCTTAGTAGAGAAAAAAAGAGATGGTGGTAGGCGGGGCTACCTTTGGTATCCTGCATAAATTATTTCCCAAATTAATAATAATAGTGTGAGGTATGGAATCATACAATACATAACACTTCCACAAGTATGGTTGGCCTAATAACACATCACAAAAATTCAAGAGGAGAGACATCACACAATACCTCATTTGTGAAGGGCTTGATGTTTTAGGGAAAGTGACACTGCTAGATGACGCAAAGATATCCTTGGTGAAGCCACTCAATGGTGTACGACTATGGGTGTGGTGTGGTTTGTAGGCCCAACTGACTCACAACCTCTACTGAAATGGGATTCTTTTGGCTCTCACTGTTGATAATGAACTGCAGCAAAGGACCCTTCATCCACATCTCTGAGTGGAAGATACGCTCCCCCTCCTTTAAATCTCCAGGCTCAATCTTCTGGACCTTGGTGGTGGAAATGGTGACACTGGGTTCTATGTTAATAATCAACTTCCCCTTGTTGTTCCCCTTTTAGTGTTTTGGCTCATAAATAGAACATGCATTAGACTCTAAAGCTTCCAACTCGGCCACCAATGACTACTTGGCGTGACATTTATTTGTGTTGTGAGTAAGGCTCTTGTGAACTCACACCACTTCCCTGTGTCCTTCTTCATCTTCATGGTGCCATTATTTTCTTTTAGATTCGATGGGTCTTCCTGGGTCACTCGATCTTGCCTCTACCCTTTTTTCATTTGTTTGGGGGCACTCTTGTCGTGCTTTTGATTCGAAGATCCAAAGTCACGCTTCTATTGTTTAAATTTTTGTTCAATCTTGGAAACATATCGGTATGTTGCATGAAGAGAGGAGATGTCTGGGAATTCCATTTATTCATGAATGTATTTATGTAGAAAACTATGATGCTTTAGCACTAGATGTCACTCAAAGTCTATGATACCCAACTTGGTGCGTACAGTATGAAAAATACTTGTGAGCTCATCCACATCTTGGTCCCTTTGTTTTCATAGTGTGGTCCACCATATGTACTTGTACTCATATCTCCCCACGGGGTAATACTGGTGCTTGAAAACGTCTCAAAAATAGTTCCAAGAGAGGGTGACTCCAAATAGAGAGGGTTCCTTGGCCATTTTCTCACAGTAATTTTCACATAGGTCCTTAACATGGGGTGCAACCTTAAGTAGTGCAAAAGTAATCTTCTCCCTATCGAAAAAAATATGGACTGAAAATAACCTTCCAATAGATTCAACCATTTATCTACAACATCTGCATCTATTTGGACTTTGACTATAGGGATATTGAAGTTCACTTGTACCTTGACACCTTCGAAGCAACTTCTAGATGAAGATGCATCACTGGTGGGCATCCACGAAAGGATCTAGGGAAACTTGTCCATAATATTGTTCCTTTTCCATTCGAGGGATTCTTCGAGCAAAAATTTGATAGGGTCTCCTACTCCCTCGTCATTCCTTTCTTCCACCATAGGAGGCCATCGGTGTCAGCAGGGATGGTCCTGCAAAGGCTCAACTAGTTCAAGTCCCAACTCACCTCATTGGGGACATGCACATAAAAACAAGGAAATAGTAGACTGCTTTGATACCACTAATTTAAATTTATGAAGGAATGAAATGAAATACAGATATAAATATAAACACACAGATACAACAAAAACAAAACTTCAATTCATTAATAACAATGTACTGAAAACTATTTACATGCACACTAGAAATAAACTAGCTCAAGCAATGGTAGCTTATCTCTAATAAGAGATGTGGTGGCTACATGCCTTTTGAATTATGTTACAAAGAGGCTAAAGGGCCTATTTATTATTAAGAAATAATGGGAAACCATAAACATTCAAAAACCTAACCCTAGGAGATGAAGTGCCAAATGTTTATGGGCCCCTTTGGGGTAAATTGGTACATCAACTTCCCGGGGTTGTAAATTTGGCATACGATCTCCATTTGATGTGTATGATACGTCATTAGAAAGATCTATCCAAGGACTATAACTTTTAATTTCAAACCCCTAATAAAACTTAAAAGTTTTCCCATTTTCCAAAAAACATTGTTCAAGGTATCAAAATGGCTTCGAACGTTTATGACCCCAAAAACTACCAAAAATATTAAATTGTGTTACAATTAAGGAAACTAAAAGAAACAATGGTGGGGGTCCAAGTGGAATAGGTAAGTGGCCACCAATCTCTACCTAGATCAAAAACTATAACTAACCCCCTACTATCCCCAACCCTAACTCATGGGAGAAGGAGGTAGTTACTAAGCTAACCTAACCTCCAATGTCCGGTTATGGAGACGAGGTCTAAATATTTTGACCTTTTCTGACTTTCTTAAATATTAAAATGGACATCATCATTGTGTTCATCTCATCGAGACTTCTCCAATGATATAAAATTTGGTTCATTTTGAATCGGATCAATAGATACGGTCAATTAGAGTTTAACCACTCAAATAGTCCCACATAATCTTGACCTGTCACATGGGGCCCACATGGCTATCCAAGTTAGCCTCTCACTACCACATAGCAACATTACCTTAGTTATTGACCCATCCATACTAGAGTCATGTATCAGACCCTCACTACAGCTGCAAGGCCCAACTATAACATAATATATATATTCCCTATAGGCAGGTGCGGGCCCATCGAGACCACATCACCAAGGGATTTAAATCCCATGGTGACATGGTGCATGAGGCCCATTCAGTGGAGACAAATTCCATGTGGCGTGAATGATTTTGTTTACTAAGAAAGATGGTAGGCTAATCCTTAATATGAAGAGTACAATGCCACATAGCCTGGAGGGTTGTCCCTAGTCATTTCAACAAGGAATAGAATTGGAAACCAACCTCATTCTACCCTTAATTGGGGTTGGGGATATCAGAGTGTATGCTTCAGGAACCCAGGTAAAAGAATTCAATTAGATTGTATTGTGGCCACAAGACCCCCCATAATTTTTCAAAATTAACTATGGGGACCCTTGTTGGGAGTGGGATCCCCCAAGGACAGTTTTGGGGCTAAAAGCCCATGTTTGAGTCAAATTTTGTAATAAAATTGTAAAGTCTCCACATTTTGTGGTCGCAGAGAATGAAGGTGTCATAAGTAATAAAGGGTTTTCCGCCCTTAATATTGTAAAAGTAAAGCCGGTTGTAAGAGATCTACCCATGGTTTGTAGACCACGGGATTGTATAAAAAGAGCTAAGCTCTAAGTAGTTTTAGAGACACAAAATGAAAAGGAGTCATAGCTCTGAAGTAAGAAGTCTAAGTATTGGGTCATAGCGTAGGTAGAGGATTTGTAGCTAAGTGCACAGAGGCCTAGGGTAGAAGCCTGCAATTGAGTGCGCGGACCCCTACAACTATGTGTGTAGGGTGGATAGAGTTTGTAAACACTTGGAAGATATCAATAAAGAGAAATATTCTACAATTTTTGTATCATTTCTTAGTTGATGCATATGAATATGTTTTTAATGAATTTCCTTTATTATATGATGCGTGAATGAATGTAATTACATTGGATAATGGAACACAATCAAGGATATTTGTTTACGCAGTGTTAACTATAAGATAAGTAAGACACTTAGAATAATTTGGGAATCTACATGGTAAGCTGCCATAGTAGCGCAAAAGTACCTGTGTAGCAGGTTAGGGCTGTGTGAAGGTCGATCTTACCCTTTCGCAGAAGTATTGAAGGACAGAATAGAGGGATCATCTTGCAAGCCCTATAGTGTAGCGACCTGCACAGAAGCAGGAATAAGAGGAATAAACCAACATCACAACCATCTCAGGGTGCGGAAACTTGGTTCCAGCATCCCCCCATACTGCTTCGGGTGAGACTTCGATTTGCGCTCCATGGGCTAGTGCTGAAAGGGCCAATAGTGTAGGGATTTATTTGGCTAATTAACGTTGAACCTGGGTCAAGCCCCCTTCAAGCCAACAAATGGTTTTGTTGTCGAGACCAGGATCTTCATAAGAGATGTGTGATGTGGTATCACTAGAATCCAACTAAGAAGGAGATCAGAGACTGGTTGAATAGGAAGATCCAAATATTCGCGGCACAGGAGAACAAAATTCCGTGACTGATAAAGGAACAGTGGTTGGAGAGATGCATATATACAAAGATCCACAAAATATTTTGCTACTCCTTTCCGGTTGAGCTATACGAGTGGATCGTGAAGCTAGCAGATAACCAAGGAAGGTGGAAACTTGATGGTCCTATTATTTAGACCCTAGAGCTAGTATAGAAATCAGAAGCATCTAAGGACAAGATCACATGCGCTATTGATCATTGGCTCGATCACATCATAGGAGGATTTGTGACTGAATTCATGGTCGATACCTCAGTCATCTACAACAAGGCTAAGTGACACTTTTTCAAATGACCGCGAGGTAAGTATGTGAAATCTTTGAATGCCTGGAGTAAAATGTTATTGTGCGAAAAACGGGTTAGGCAGCTACCTTGATGTTTGGAGCTACGCAAAGTGGAAAAGTCTATAAGAACGAAGGAAAAAAGGGTCCTAAATCTAGTCCACTGATTTCACCTCCACGAGGTGATGAGGAAGGGATAGCATAGGTTTCTCCATGAAGTGCTATTCATTTAATAAGACAAGGATTCCCGTGAATACCACCTCCACCCACACCACCTCCAACTTCACCACCATCACTTGTGACTTCACCCATACCACCTCCACCTCCATCGCAATTCAATATGGAAAATTCAGTGAAGCTACTTTGTTCAAAGGCTTAGGAAATTATGACCTGAACCAATTTTGGTTCGTTGTGAAAGCTATATGGGAAGCTCAGGGTGTTATAGATGATCATATAAAGAAGGAAACGTTGGTTAGTGCTCTGCAAGATCACGCACTAACCTTGTATACCAAGTAGTCTAATGCTAGACTGAATGCTGGAGTGGAAGACATCTAACAACATTGAATAGAGAATTTAGTAGGCCTAAATCTAAGGCATAGTCGATTGTGGGATTCAAAGAAATCATGATGCAACTAGGCGAGATGCCTTGGGAACTAGATTAGAGATTGAAGTGTACAATCCGTGAAGCCAATATGAATTTAACAGACGGACAACATTGCAAGTGATTTTTGGCTTCACTACTACCACACTTAAGGGTTACACCGTCACAACAGAAGATTACAACTCAGGTTGAGGCCTTGGAGATTGCCATGAAACACCGATGCAAGATCCAAATCTAGGGGTTCAACAAATCCATACACAGTTGAAGAATCTGTGCCTTGAGATGCAAAGTCTGAAGCAGGACAAAATGGTTCGACTAGAGGTGTGCGAGGAGGTATGGTGCTTGAAATGCAAGAGTCATGGGCATGACAAGTACCATTGCCTGGTCTTTGAAAACTATATTGGAAGAGGAGGACCAGTGCCTTTGAGGCCAGAAGCTCAAGCAGGACCTAGCGTGGGGCTTGCATTGTGGTGCGCTATATGTTAAGTAGCAGGAAAACATGCCATGAATAAATGTCATTTGATATAGAATTTTGTATAGACACTGCAACAACTATTCTGCAACTTTTGTAGGTTGGTAGGGCATGATGAGTGTAATTGTAGGAGTTATGAATTGATGATGGATAGAAATCCTTCCTATATGGTTCAAGGAGAAATGCGCCCCCTGCCCCTGACCGGAATGCATGGATGGTGCAGACAGGATTTTAGGGGCGCGGACGAGGCTGAGGAGGAGAAGGTACTAGAAGAGGTCGATGACAATTGATCTCCTAAAATTGTGAAGGACCAAGACACTATGCCTGTGATTGCACTAACCCAACATGTCCATCGTGCAAGCGTTGCATGTTGTTTGATCATGAAACAAAAGACTTTCCTACACTGATAACAAGGATAGGTGACAAAGGGGCACTACCATCTCCACCAACTCAGAACTTGCATATGATGAGTTCTGAGCCATGCGAAGAGGATCCAAACGTAAATATAGTGCTTAGAAGTGGAATCACAATAGGGAATGACAAGGGGAAACACACAGAAGATAGTAGATGGGTTTGCAAATCTCTGGCAAAGGAGATCAGAGTTTGATTTGGAACATGCACCTGAAACCTTCATGGAAGCGAAGAAGAGCTTCGCTAAGGCCTCCACCTCAGGAAGCAAGGATACGCCTAATCAGGAGATGGACCCTTCTATGCTCACAACCTTCCTAGAGACTTGCATGAAGTTACTGCATGATAGTAAGGCTATGAAGGGGTTGCAAGAGCTTATAAATAGATGCACTGGAACCACTCTAGGTGAGCCACGTGTGGTACAAAATATTAGCAAGAATAAAACAAGGATGGGACGAGAGATGAAACTGACCGCACAGATAGGAGAGTATGAAATGGATCATGTTATTTTGGACCTAGGGTAAAATGCAAATGTCCTACCAAATAAGAGTTGGGAATGGATGGGGAGACCCATGCTGCAATGGTCTCTGATTCAACTAAGGATGGAAAATCAGCAGAAGATCATCCGCATGGGGTAGCTATAGGGGTAATTGTGGATATTGAAGGTGTGAGTGCGCTCTATGATTTTGAAGTAATAGAGATAGTCGATGACAACAACCCCTATCCTACGCTCCTGGGAAATTATTAGGCTACTGATATGAATGGGGTAATCAACATAAATAAGTGAAATATGATATTTGAGAAGAAATTGCTACGTGTAATAGTACCCCTAGATCCTGCTGAAGGATCACACTATACTGAACTAGTCCGTGATTATGAGAGTGATGATGATTTGGACTGTATCTGTAAGATAACAACGTGAGACCATGATTGGGTGAATCTCATTGTGGATGGAAAAATTACATAGGATTGTGAGAGTTCCTGCACCTCGGACTCCGATGAAGAGTTAGAATGCTGGCAGAATTGGTTACATGAAGTGACTACGCTGAAATGCAACATGATGACCTGATCATTGTACTGTGTGTCCTCAGTGGTAAGAAATTTTCCTACTTATGATGGCCTGAATGAGGTAGATATCTTTTTGGATGAATTTGAAATGAAAGTACTAGAAAAGCAGCACTTCTAGGCGTTGGACTGGGCACTACGCACTATGCCCACAAGAGGTGGGGTATGCATAACAGAAGCCTTGATGATTGGTGCGAATGTAGGAGGATGATGAGAACATGATTTGGGAAGCCTAAGATGCAAATGATAGAAAAGTATGATGGGTAGAATGATCCACGTGCGCATTTGGCCAAATGGGCCCAGACTTATGGAGAAAAGCTCCAACCTGAATGGGTGCACTTGTTCTGTCACACTTTGGACGTTGTTCCAATGAATTGGTACATAGAAACATAGCTCTGCCATGGTACATGATAATGGGATATTCTGTGCGAGGGCTTCATAATGACTTTCAGTTTGGAAGATGGGTTTGACTGTATTGATAAAGCGCTACAAGAGGTAAAGGCTGCAATCTTTAGGATATCGCAGGATCCTTTGGAACTGATTCAGCTTGAGTGGGCTACTCAGTTAAGTCATTCACTGGAATGCTATAACGTGACTTCTGAAGAAGAAGATGAGGATCCATGGAAGGTTAACGTTCCGGAAATAGAGTTTCACCATGAGGTTAAAGGACCATAGATTAAGAACCCTGATATAACCATGCTGGTGAAAAGAAAACAAGTAAACATTGGTATGGAGGAAGAACCCAAATTCGTGAAGATTGGAGACTATTAGGATGACGTGATGGTGGATAATGTCGCTGCATTGCTCCGTGAGTACCGGGATTAATTCCCTACCAAGTTTACGGATCTGAAGGGGATAGTCGGGGACTTGATTGTTATGAAGATCACATTAAAGCCAGATGTGAAGCCGGTTAAGCAAATACCTTATCATCTCAATCCAAAGTATAAGGAGAAGGTCTGTGTAGAGCTAGACAAGATGCTCACAACCGAAATCATTGAACCTATGGAAATATCTAACTGGGTAAGCCTCATGGTAGTACAAGAGAAGAAGAAAAAGGATGAAATAAGGATATGCATGGATCTTAGGAAGTTGAATGATGCTTGTGTACATGATCCTTTCCTGACTCCATTCCCTGATGAAGTGCTCGACAATGTAGGTGGCCAGGAAGCATATTCCTTCACTGATGGGTTCTTAGGATACCACTTGATCAAAATTGCGCTGGGGGATAGGAGAAAGACAACCTTCACGACCGAGTTTGGTTGTTTTTAGTACACTGTAATTCCGTTTGGATTGAAGAATGTGCCCACAATTTTCTCGCGCGTAGTTGTTGTTGCGTTCAATGAATTTATTCATAAGTTCTTGGAGGTATACTTTGATGACTAGACTATGTTTGGACTGGTTAAATGCCATGTAGAAATTTTTCACCTGATGTTGGATACCTGTCAAAGATACCAGATCGCACTCAGTCTAAATAAGTGTCTGTTTTGTGTTCCTTTTGGGACTCTGTTAGGTCATGTGGTTTGCAGAGAGGGACTGATGATAGATCCTGTGAAGATATCGGTGCTACTGAACTTAAAAGCGCCAAGGAGTATGAAGCAGTTGCACGCTACCCTGGGAGATACAGGATATTACAAAATTTTTATCAAAGGCTATGCCCAAATGACCGCGCCTATGGAGAAATTTTTGGAGAAGGATGTCACATTCTGCTATAACGAGGACTATAAGAAGAGCTTGGATATATTGAAATAAAATATGGTCATCATGCAGATTCTAGTCTTCCCAGATTGGAAGAAGGAGTTTCATGTACACGTCGACGCGTCATGTATAGCGCTGGGAGTAGTATTGACACAGGCTAGCGAAGAAGGCTTGGACCATCCTATCATGTTCGCAAGTTGAAGATTATCCAAAGCATAGAAGAACTATTCCACCATCGAGCGTCAAGGGTTAGTCATGGTGTATGCGCTCCAAAAGTTTAGGCACTAATTGTTGGGTGGCCATTTAAAGATGTATACAGATCACTCCGCGCTAAAGTACTTGGTCGATAAGCCTATGTCGGGGGGGAGAATATGCAAGTGGCTCTTATTGTTACAGGAGTATGATTTTGAAGTTATTGTAAATCCTAGATGACTCAATGTGGGACTCGACCATCTGTCGCACATCGAAATAGGGGGGGAACCCACTAATTTGGAAGAAGGATTGCCTGATGCGCAACTATTTGCAGTGCGCATCACAGATGGTCATTTTGAGGATATAATACACTTCCTAATGATAAAAATTGCCCAGGAAGGATACATTGTCGAGAAAAAGAAGGAATTAGTGATGCACACGATAGATTTCTCTGTCATTGCTAGGCACATGTACAAAAGGGGGTCTGATGAGATACTACAATGATATGTACCCGAGTTTGAAAGAAGCAGCATCCTTGTAGACGCCCATGGGAGCGTCGTGGGAGGACACTATGTAGGAAGAGAAACCATACAGAAGATTCTACATGCAGGGTTGTGGTGGCCAACCCTACATCAGGACTCAAAAGCATATTGCAAGGCATGTGATGTGTGTCAAAGGACTGGAAGGCCATCGCGAAGGGATGAGATGCCTTTGAATCCATAGATGACGTTGCAACCCTTTGAGAAGTGGGTGATATATTTTGTGGGACCCATTTAGTCCCAAGGAAAGACGGGATCAAGGTACATTATTACTGCGATAGAGTATTTGACTCGTTCGGCGGAGCCACAGCCTGTGAAGGATTGCAGGTGCGACCACTACAAAGTTCCTCTTTGAGAATGTATTAATGCAATTTGGATGTTTGAAGATCTTGATGAGTGATCGCGGTACACACTTCCTGAATGAGATGATTAGTGCGCTAACGAAGGAATTTTAGGTATATCACTAGAAGAGCACACCTTATCACCCATAGGCCAATGAGATGGTGGAAGCATTCAACAAAGTGCTCGAAAATGCACTGACGAAGGTTTGCAATGATCAGTGAAGTTATTGGGACCTACACATACCTACAGTACTATGGGCTTATCGAACGACATGCAAGAAGTTGACTAGACAAACCCCCTTTAGGCTTGTTTATGGTGTTGAAGTAGTAACATCTATGGAATATATTGTGCATAGTGTACGCATAGAAATGCTCACAAGTATGAAAGATCGCGGAGCCCTGGAGGAGAAGCTCACACAACTAGACGAGCTCGAGGAAGAGAGATTTTTAGCTGGATTTCACCAACAAGTCCAAAAGCAACATGAAAAGGCATGGCATGATCGACACATTAAGTTGTGCACATTTAAGGAAAATGATTTAGTTTTTCTATATCACAGTAAGTTTGATAAATTTCCACGAAAAATTCAAAATGCACTGGTTAGGGCCCTATGTCATTAAAGAAATTACCGATGGAGGAGTAGTACAACTGGTCAAATTAAATGGAGAACCCTTCTCAAGAAAGGTGAATGGCAGTTGCTTGAAGCCATACACCAGTGGTCCAGTCATGTGACTAAATGGAGGTAGCACAATCTTAGTCCTCCAGGTAGATGAAAGGAGGTGGAGGACTATAAACTATGCTACCCGGGTTGGGAGCTACGCGATTGGAGTATGGTATGAAGCAAAGAAGTGTCACAGGGTCCATGGCAGTGTGGACAGAGCTGCGTTACTCAGAGAGAAATCGCGCAGGTCAGCCAGAAAGTGACTGTTAAAGTCATTGTTCATGATTTGGTAGTATAAGTGAGGTCAAATGGAGCGAGCGGCTGACATTTAGGATAAAATTTATGGCTCAAATCCTTAAAAATATTCCGCCTGTTATCTCTCCAGGAAACTCTCCTAGGTTGCAGCTCAGAGATGCCTGGTAACATATAATCTTTAGTATTGTTCTCTGAACTACTGGAATGGACGATGATTTGGATCAAGTCAGACAACCATTTCAGCTCTATTCTCACTCAAGACATGCATGAACACCCCCAACAACACAAGGCTTTAGACCACTAATGCTCAATAATTTGTAGATTTAATGGATATATGGAGAATACTGACTATACTAGTAGATTGCATACATGAACATATGTGAATGGCTACCTACAGGCAACAAATGAGCTTACTGACTGTACTAGTAGATGCATATATAATAACACATATAAATGGCTAGCTATAGGCAACAAAGAAGCTTGCAAGTCTAATATATCGAAGCAAATATAAGATGATAGTTATCTGGCCTCAGACACACAGAAAACATGAACAAAATGTTCAAGTGCAAGCATAGAAAAACAAAGAGAATGGACATTGAACATATAAGGGCAAAAGAAGCTTATATTGTTGGAATGAATATGAGAAGCTTGAATGAATAGAGGAACAATCATCTCCAAAAGTTGAACCTCTATTACATCTTACTAACAATTATTTATAGCCAGTTTACAATAATCTTGAGCCTTTTGAGTTTTCAGGTGTCTTAATCTATCCCTCTGTCCTGTTTAACTATTTGATTCCCTCAATAGGTAGCATGATTCATAGGTTTCTTTTTTTGACAAAATATTAACCATATTTAGATATTTTGGGCAGCTTGCTCTGATGCCTAGGAGCTCTCTCGTGCCAGAGATGCCCCATAATGTTTTAAGATGGTTGTTGCACTAGCCGGACCGTTGATGCTCCATGATCTCATTTGATTCGGGTTGTAGCATGTTGTGGCCCCTCTCTTTCCCTTTCTGGGATCTGTTCGCTGGCCACTGTATCCGACCCAATACCTCTTCTAGTATGTAAACATTTATGCACAATACTTATAAGGATGGCTAGCCACCTAATCTTGCAAATGGAGTGGCTATCGGGCCTATGAAATCCCTCCAACAGTCCCTTTCAAATGATAACCATGAATGTTTTCTATTTCATACATAAAGCGCTTCAACTGTGTAAATCCCGCCCTTCTCTGTTCTTTTCGGACCTCAAAATTCCTTAAACATGGCCTATTCTCTCATCGGTTCTGCTCCCTAGGTCATTGTCGTCTATTGCAACCGACCTAGTCCCTTCATTCCCCTTGTATTTTGAGATACTTAAAAACACAGGAAATACATGAAAATTGGCCTCCCTCCAGACTTCAAATCTTATGGATTTCATTCCCGAACCCTTTCGGGTCCAGGACTCATCACAATCAGCGTTTCCATTTGTATAGAGGCCCTGTTCCTTCACATTATTCTAATGTGATCTTGTGATGTGATCTGATCGCAATCACATATCGCTCCAGCCAACTGTCTTCATATAACACGTAGTATGCTCCTGTTGATTGTGAACCTACGATGCGATATGGGCCCCCTGACCCTTGGTAATGTTCTGCTGTGATGTAGTGATGCAATCCAATCACAATCACTGATAGCTCAATGCCGGGGCTTTATAGATTATGCTCTCCGCCGCCATGACTGTCGATGTGACTAGTTGATTAACTATCCCTTCAGCTTGGCCGATTGTGATTTAGATGGTTAGTTCTGGGCCGTTGATCAGCCAGATATAATGGCAGTTGTGCGTTTCTCTATTCACGCCTGCAATACTCTGTTTTTTCACTGTTTTCGAGTATTTTAGCCTCCCGATAGCATATTTCTACACTTCTAAGGGCTTTTTGCATATGATTGTTTCGGTCTTGGGAGGATCTTAATCAACTCTTGAAGACTTTAGGAGTGTTTTGGATCCATTGTTTGGTCCAAATTCCAACAAGGCTAACACTGGCTCCTTCTAGGGATGAAATCCTCCCTATGAGGTTTCAATAATCACAGAGCAATGCCTTTCCTGTAAAACAAAATTAAATCTCCCCCCTAGTGTTCCATTGGGCATGGAGTCTATTTCGCATGAAATAAAAACTTTGAAAACAACATATTTACACTACCAAGGCTTGAAATCCTTAAGTGAAATAAAGTTTTAAGAACAACCCATTGACTGGGCCATCAAAAGCATCTCGTCCTTCCTTTGATGCATCCCTTTTGAGAAAATAGTCACTAAACTGAAAATTGACCCTTTTTACCTTTCTATCAAAGGTTTCTTTATCTTGGTGAATGTGCATATTAGCAAATTCATCAAAGACTTGCAAAAGCCTATTGATTTGATCCTCTACTTCGAAAACCTTCCAGCATTTGACATTCTTAGGCAGAGATCATCAATATTTAACCTCATATCTGCATACTTTTAGCCTTGGATGTTTTGCTTGGAAGGTTTTGTACACCTATAGAATAATAAGGTATGATTTATACTCTACCGTGTCATTTGTGACCTGAAAAGTTAATATAAAAGATGAATCAATGTATTCCTCTATGGGGGACATAAGGACTTCACCTATTCTTATAGCTTCCTTAAATCAAGCCCCATCAAAGAACATGTCCCAAATCTGTGGGCCTTCTTCCTCTATGATCTGGGAAACTAGTTTTTTAAGCTGTATAGAGGCCAAATAATAAGGCTTGGTAATGTCAAGACCAATCTTATCCATGACAACCTTGGGCATTGGATTGTGGCTAGCTCTAGTTTCTAGAAGGAAATTATGAAGGATTTTATCATGAATAGTCAAAGAGACATAGAATGGTGGAGAGCTGTCTTCACAATTTTCAATCATTGGGCTGCTCATATTGTAGATTGACATAGTCATTGGAAGCTTGGATGACATTAGGCTCAAGATCCTCAATGATATATTTCTTGAAGGACTCATTCTTCACTAGTTCAATCAAAGGCATAGGTATTCTTGGCTTATGAATTTCTGATTGAAAACTGAAAGAAGAAGGGGACTTGTCAAGGCTTTTTACCTCTATGGCTGCATCTTTGAGGAAGATAGGATCAACAACTGGTTGCTTCTGCTTATTAGCTTTCTATTCTGCAGGGACAACAATTTTATGAGCAAGATTTTCCTTGACATTATTCATCTTTGACTTTAGATTATATCTTTGTCGATCTTTAGTTTGTAGAACAACTTCACCATCCCATTCTTGGCTGTTCTAGTCATTGAATAATGACTTCTCATAGACATCTTTGGTTAAAAAAGTGGTGTTGTCTTTGCCTTCCATACAATGGATCTCATCATCTTCTTCAAACTGCTCTTCTTCCATGACTGCATTTTGAAAAGGGGTCTTCACCCTTTGGTCTTCATTGCCCCCTTGGCTTCTTTGCAAAATTTGCAACTGCTCATTAGGTCTTCTATATGGATTTGGATTTGGAGGAGCAAAGGTATTAAGAACCCTTCCTTTCCCAGAATGCTGCTCAACCTTTAATTTGGAAACTTTAGAGGCTAATGACTCTATCATCTTGGCCATTTTATTGATCTTAGGATCTGAAGATGATGAAGGCTCGCCCCTTTGTCTCCTTCTATCAGCATTACCTTTGGGCTTTTCTACAGCCATGATGTTTGATTCTACTTCTAGGGTTGCATCTTGCATATTAGCCAAAGTAACACATTGCCTCTCCCTCAACAGCAAACAGAAGTCAGAATCAAAAGCACTGGCATAGATTATTCTAGCAGAGGTAGTGGTGGGTTTTACTTTAGCTGGTATCTTGTTGTACATGCGGTTAAACCTCTTATTAAAATCTTACAGCAACTCACCATTTTCCCTCTTTAAGTTCCCAAACTCAGTGTGGTAGTAAAGGAGATCCTTCTTATCCCCGCAATGCTTTAGAAATGCATCATCTAAAGCCTTAATATCTACTATAGATCTTGGGTTCGGTTCTCTGAAACATTTTCTAGTCTCTCCATCTAGGCTTTGGACAGAGACTCTCATCCAGACATCATCTTTACTAATGTCTAGGTTATCAACATAGCTATAGAATGACTCAAGGTGTTCTTCAGTTGAAACGCCTTCAGTCCCAGTGAACTTAGGCATATACTTCTGATATTCTCCAATAGGCATAGCATTCAAAGGAGTGGGCATTATACCTAGTAGCTATGATTCTTTCCATTTTGGTAGGTGCTTGTGGTCTTGCCATAGCTGTGGTGCCTAAAAGAGTACTGGCAGTCTGAATGATAGAGGGCTGAGGAGTGACTGATAAGACTAAAGGAGCATGATGGATAGGAGGTGAGGTTTCCTTTGGGCATACAAAAAGGAAAACCTAAAGAATAAGGAGCATGAATCTCTAAGAGTCTTTCTTCGCACTAGTATTAGAAGCTATACTCTCAACATATATTTGTTCTATTACAGGCCTTTCTTGAAGAGATATATGATATTTTTTAGGTTTACCTTAACTTGATGCTCCTTTCTGCAATACCTTTCTTTCTTTGATGATCTTTTCAGGGTCAGGTACTGGGTCAGTGTGTGACTTCTGAGGATTTTTCTGAGTATGCCTCACAAACTGAGCCAGAACTATGTAGTGGAGTCGCCAAGAGGTTCGGCCTCCAGTAGAGTCGCTAGATAGATGATTATAACCAAAAAAGTGCCCATAATTTGTCTATCATCAAAGTTAGATCTATGTCGTTTCCCAGGGATGCTGAGCTTCAGTTTCCTCTCCCCGACAATGGTGCCAATATGTTATCACTCCAGGAAACTCTCCTAGGTTGTAGCTCAGAGATGCTTAGTAACATATAATCTTTAGTATTGTTCTCTAAACTACTAGAATGGATGATGGTTTGGATCATGTAAGATAACCAATTCAGCTCTATTCTCACTTAATACATGCATGAACACCCCCAACAACACAAGGCTTTAGACCACTAATGCTCAATATTTTGTAGATTTAATGGATAGATGGAGAACACTGACTATATCAGCAGATTGCATACATGAACATATGTGAATGGCTAGCTACAGACAACAAATGAGCTTACTGACTGTACTGGCAGATGCATATATAATAACACATATAAATGGGTAGCTATAGGCAACAAAGAAGCTTGCAACTCTAATATATCGAAACAAAGATAAGATGATAGTTATTTTGCCTTAGACACATAGAAAACGTGAAAAAAATGTTAAAGTGCAAGCATAGAACAACAAAGAGAATGGACATTGAACATATAATGGCAAAAGAAGCTTATATTAATAGAATGAATATGAGAAGCTTGAATGAACAGAGGAGCAATAATCTCCAAAAGTTGAACCTCTATTACATCTTACTAATAGTTATTTATAGCCAGTTTACAATGATCTTGAGCCTTTTAAGGCTTCAGATGTCTTAATCTATCCCTCTGTCTTGTTTAACTGTTTTATTCCCTCAATAGGCAGCATGATTCATAGGTTTCTTCTTTTGACAGAAGACTAACCATATTCAGATATTTTGGGTAGCTTGCTGTGATGCCTGGGAGATCTCTTGTGCCAAAGATTCCCCATAATGTTTGTTAAGATGGTTGTTGTTCTGGCCGGACCGTCAATGCTCCATGATCTCGTTTGATTCGGATTGTAGCGTGTTGTGGCCCCTCCCTTTCCCTTTCTGGGATCTGTTTGCCAACCACTGTATCCCGGCCGAATCCCTCTTCTGGTATGTAAACATTTTTGCACAATGCTTCCAAGGATCGCTGGCCACTTGATCTTGCAAATGGAGTGGCTATCAGGCCTATGAAATCCCTGCAAAAGTCCCTTTCAAATTATAACCATGAATGTTTTCCATTTCATACATAAAACACTTCAACCATGTAAATACCACCCTTCTCTATTCTTTTCAGACCTCAAAATTCCTTAAACATGGCCTATTCTCTCATCGGTTCCGCCCCCTCGGTTGCTGTCATCTATCGCAGTCGGCCTAGTCCGTTTGTTCCCCTTGTATTTTGAAATACTTAAAAACACAGGAAATACATGAAAATTGGCCTCCCTCCGAACTTCAAATCTTATGGATTTCATTCTCGAACCCTTTCGGGTCCGAGACTCATCATAATCGGCGTTACCATTTGTATAGAGGCCCCACTCCTTCACAATATTTCGATGTGATCTGATCGCAGTTGCATATCGCTCCAGCCAATGGTCTTCATATAACACGGAGTATACTCCTATTGATTGCGAATCTATGTTGTGATGTGGGCCCCCCGACCCTTGGTAATGTTCCGCTGCGATGTAGCGATGCGATCTGATCACAATCGCTGATCGCTCAATGTCAGGGCTTTATAGATTATGCTGTCCACCGCCGTGACTGCCGATGTGACTCACCGATTATCTGTCCCTTCAGCTTGGCCGATTGTGATTTAGATGGTTAGATCTGGGCCATTGATCAACCAGATCTAATGGCAACTGTGTGTTTCTCTATTTGCGCCTGCAATACTCTGTTTTTTCACTATTTTGGAGTATTTTAGCCTCCCAATAGCGTATTTCCACCCTTCTAAGGGCTTTTGACATATGATTTTTTCGGTCTTGCGAGGATCTTAATCAACTCTTGAAGAATTCAGGAGTGTTTTGGATCCATTTTTTGGGCCAAATTCCAGCAAGGCTAACACTGCCAATCCGACGTTAATGAACCGAATTCGGGGGGAATGGTTGGATTTGAATTCAAAATTCCCTATAAATTACAAGTGGTTGTCCAGCTAAAAACACTTGGAATTTTAAGTATTAAGTTGTTGAGCTCTTAGACACCCATGAACTGAGAATTCTTCGAGGCTTTCAAAGAGACTCCCACATTTGGAAACTTGCCAGAGACGTGGTGAGAACTGTTAGAAAGCGTTATGCCAACACCCACAAAAATTATAAATATTAAAAAAGTAGTAGAGGAGATGACATAGGAAATTGAGATAGAGGCAAAAGTAGCTACTCCAGAAGTGGCCAATGTATTGGTAGAGGTCCCTAAATTGCTGAGGATGCCAAGACCAAAGCTGACCCCAACCAAGGAAATAGTGAACGACAATAAAGGAAAGCGGCTTGCCATACCAGTGCGTGCATCGCTAAGGAGAAACCCACCAAAGCCCACTACACAGGAGAAAGGAAAGGCCATAAACTTAGAACCAGAAGAGGAAGATATTGAAGACATCTTGATGGACAATGAGGATGTGGGAGCTGAAGTGGAGGAGGTTGAAGCCCACGGTGTGGACCCTATTACTCAGTTGCTAGAGTATATCCCTCTGCACAAGCCTAAGACCAAGATACCAAAGGACATCGATGAGAGCGAGACTCCCTTGCAAACTCCTCTACTACTGGACGAAATTGTTTTTGATGGTCCGTGCTTGGCATGAGTGTCATTGCTGAAGCTTGAAGACTAGGACTTGGCGAACCACGAGAATTTCCCACACCTGATGATTGAGAAACTGATGCGCCGCATCATTGATACACATACAAGAATGACCACATTGGAGTTGCGGAGGTGGCCCATGGGAGTATAAAAGGTAGGGTTGCTCAACCTGCTCTGGGTGCCGCACTACAACCTTACCCCGATGATAGTTTTGGTCATCAAGCAACTACTATGCTTGGTGCATGATGGGTGTCTGTGGCTGGAGGAGCCGATACCCATCACAGATAGGTTGATTCACCGAATAATGTGGCTGTCGTATATAGGAGAGAATCCAGCCATGATCTTTGGAAAAAAGGGGAACAAGCGAGATCTCGCAGAATCAATGAAGGAAAAATGTAAATTGGTGAAGAAGCTGTGTGGATATGCTATATCCCACATTTGTGACCTTACTGTGAAGGTAGCCATGTAGATCCTTACAGGGAAAGTGATGAGGGAGTGTCGCGCTGATGAGGTGTCGATGCCTATCATCATACTCACTGCATAGTGCGTTGAAGGAGTCCAGTTCAACTGGTCGGACTACCTTCATGGAGAGTTCCTGGCTAGTAAGACATTCCACTACGCGTGGCTCTTGCTATCAATTGTGCTGTTAGCGTGGGAGCTACTAGAGGATAGCTATTTCCCTTTGGTCGCACCAAACCTCCCTGAAGCAGCGAAGTATGCTTTGTTGTGGGTGACCAAGGACATGAAGTGAGTCAGGGACATCAAGATCTTTTTGATCTTGATGGAGATGAACATACAGATGGCCTTCAATCGCAAACCACGATTGTCACCAGCGGTGTACGCCAAACTGCATGGCTATGTCGAATTCAAAGCTAAGTTCCATCGAGTATCCATGAGGACGCGGAAGGACCCTGCGCAGAAATGGTACGACTAGCCATATCTAGCCATGGATGATGCCATTGATGCACTGCTTGATTAATGGCTGGCAGAGTGGCGCACTACTATAGACTTGGTGGTGACTGGGAGCAAGTCCACCACGCAGAAGAAGAAGGAAGAGGCCAAGCTTAAGAGGGAACAACTGGTCGAGAAGAGGAAAAAGGAGGCCGCTGATAAGGCCCAGGCAAAGCACGAGGCTGCGCAGCAAATAGGAAAGTAGACATGTGGTACAAAGTGGGGCTCTGACAAAGGTGCGAGGTTGCCTTAAACTAAGATAGAAGAGGAGATAGAACAACACGGCGTGGACCTTTAGGATACATTCGCCCACATCAAGTGCCAAAGAGAGTTGGAGAAGGGAGGGTCCAGGAAGAAATCGAAGGCGATCAAGACCTCCCTAGACTGCATCACATTAACAAAGGGAGATTTACATGATATCGGTGACACACTCAGGGATGTCATTGCAGAGGCCCTGCAACAATTTGAATAGCAACAACAGATCATCCCGGGGGCTATCCAAACAAGGTTGCAGGAGCTACAAACCCACACGTGGCAGGCTGGCATGGTGTCTACCAGCTTGGCTATCGACACTTCATAGGCTACCAATATGCTGCACACGAAGGCTTTGAGTGCGATAGTGCTGCCGGATGGAGCATTGGCCACAAAGAATGAGGTTGATAGGCCCACTGTCAGCGCCCTAAAGGGAGTAGGGTTGAACCTGGCACTCCCATGCAAAGCACTCCACCTCTTGTAGGATGGAGTAATTTCAGAAGTGAGGGCCCAAGGGCACCGCACCTTCTAGATGATCAGTGAACACCAGATCAACAATGAGCAGATGGCCATACAGAGAAATGCTACCATCACTGCTGAGATAAAGGTGACAAGTCAGAGCAAGTGGATTATGCAGGTCGTTGAGGAGGCATGTTGAATGGTCCCAGAGTTGGCCATTCTGGAGGAGGGGCTAGTCAAGGTACACATCTGTAAGGTGGTCATAGGGGTGTGTGATACTCAAACTAAGATGGCACAGGTTCAGTTGGAGTTCAACCCACAAATTACAGAGCTACATTTGAGGGCCCAGCCTTCAACTATGCCATAAGTGAAGGAACAGTGGGCGACCATTGTCACAAAAGTAATAGCGGCAGTGGACAGTGTAGTAGTAGACTGCACGCAGTTGTTTGAACAATCATTTGAGGTCCTAACAAGCTTATAGGAGGACCCGATATACAGAGGCTAGAAATGGAAGCACGCGAGCTACAACAACGCTATGATGAGGTTAATGGCACAACGTGAATTGTCGTGCTAACATAGAGACTAGCCAATTTGCAGGAGTCGAAGCAGTTAAAAGAACAGGTGGATGTTGCACTGCACACGGAAGCAGTGCTGAAGGTGAGACTAAAGCCCTAGCTAGGGGAGGCTTACGCAGTCACAGGAAATATTGAAGGCAAGGTTGCAACTTTGCAGGCTAGTGACAAAGCAAATAGTGGAAGATGTGAAGCAGGCGGCAGCTCAGTGCACGACCGACGTAGCGGTCATTCGAGTCGAGCTCGAAGGGGTTCGCGCAAAGATCTTCACACCTACCAAGTGACTCGAGGGCGAGTCATGAAGTTTTTATTGGGGGCATATTGGGAGCGGGATCCCCCAAGGATAGTTTTGGGGCTAAAAGCCCATGTTTTTGTCAAATTTTGTAACAAAATTGTAAAGTATCCGCATTATGTGGTCTTGGAGCACAAAGGTGTCATAAGTCATAAAGGGTTGTCTGCCCTTAGTTTTGTAAAAGTAAGGTTTGTTGTAAGAGATCTACCCATGGTCCGCAAACCATGGGATTGTATAAAAACAGCTAAGTTCTAAGTAGTTTTAGAGACAAAAAATGAAAATGAGTCGTAGATCTAAAGTAATAAGTCTAAGTCTTGGGTCGTAGCATAGGTAGAGGCTATGCAGCTAAATGAGCAGAGGCCTAGGGTAGAAGTCCGCAGCTGAGTGCGCGAACCCTTGCAGTTGTGTGTGTAGGGTGGATAGAGTTTGTAAACACTTGGAAGATATCAATAAACAGAAATATTCTGCAATTTATGTATCATTGTTCTATTGATGCATCTGGATATGTTATGTATGAATTTCCTTTATTATATGATGTGCGAATGAATGCAATTACATTGGATAATTGAACGCAATCAAGGATATCTATTTATGCGGTGTTAACTATAATATAAGTAAGACACCTAGAATAATTTGGGAATCTTCACAGTAAGTTGCCATAACAGCTTGAAATTACCTGCGTAGTAGGTTAGGGCTATAGGAAGGTCGATATTACCCTTTCGCAGAGGTATTGAAGGATGGAATATGGAAATGACCTATGTGAAGGCGGGAATAAGAGGAATAAATTGACATCACAACCATCTCAAGGTGAAAAAACTTGGCTCCAACATCCCCCTATACTGCTTCGGGTGAGACTTCAGTTTGCCACTCTGCAGGCTCATGCTGAAAGGGCCAGTAGTGTAGGGATTTGTTTGGCTAATTAACACCGAACCTGGGTGAGGCCCCCTTCAAGCCAACAACCCTCGATGTAATTTTGGTTAAATCACTTCTATATTGCTTTGATTGGTTTATTTTGTGATATTTTTGCTTTTCTTCGATTTTTGTTTTGATTGCTCCAATGGGTGTTTTTGTTTCCATATTTCCAATGGTTCAAGTTGTGCTTCATTTGGACTTACACTTTAGAAATTGTGCTTGGTCAAAGTTTGGTTAAATTCACCGGATGGGCATAAAATGTGTAAACTTGTTTTTTTATTTTATTTTTATAAACTATAAATAAAACTCATTTTAATTAATGGTAGCGATGTTGTAATGTACAATTTAATATTTTCACTAAGTCAAATTACATAAAAATAAAATAAAATAAAATAAAAATATTAATGTAATGTAATGTAAACATTTTAACTCTGTCAAAATAAAATTAAAAAATAAAAAAAACCCTGTAAAAAAAATTAATAATAAAAAATGGCTCATGGTATTAATGTGGAATGTAGTTTATTTAAAGGAGATTTCATCTCTCTCAACGCTTGATATTCTGGAGTTAGGATGGATCTAGGCTGGTTTAACTCCCCCTTTAAATAAGCTATATTCTACATGAATACTATGTGTTTTCAATACCATAAGGCATTTTTTTACAAGGTTATTTTTATTTTATTAATTTATTTTAAGAGTTACTTTTATTTTTATCTTATTTTATTTTGACTTAATAAAATGTTTACATTACATTAATCATTTTATTTTTTTCCAAAATCCATTACTCACAAGAGTCCGAGAACTTCATATATAGGAGGACTTTTGTGTTAATAAAAGTGTGAGCATGTTCTTTTAAAAGCTTTAAACAAGGGGGAGAGGGGACCCATCTTCCATCCATGTGGGCAACTCTTCTCCGTCCTCTCTATGTTTCATCCTCTTCATCATACATCTATGTAACCTCTCTATGTATTTAAATATTCAAGGACATAACCTAATTTTAAATGCTCATGGTGTTGGAATTTTGTTTTATAAAAAATGTTTTTGTTATAGTATTATCTATTTGTAATATTATTTAACTTAATTAAATTTTATTTTAATATTTTTAAATTTTGATTTTATTAAAATGACAAAAATTTTAAATTTAAAAATGTCCACTAGTGTGATTTTTCTAACAAGTAGATATTTTTAATGATTGACTTTTGATAGCTGAAATTTGGAGTTCTACTCTATGAAATTGAACAAATGAGTGCTTGTTGGAAATTTGATTTGAGGGGAAGGATTTGGAAGTGGTTGCATGACCAGATTTGGTCATTAACTACTTTAAAAATTATCAGAAGATACAACTCCAAATTCACAGCCAAATAACCAATTTTCTGAATTTGTTTTGGGAATTTCATTTGCCACGAATATCTTACTCCTACAAATTTTTTTGATATTGTCAATTTTTTCAAAGAACTCACCATAGTGAACAATCAAAAGAAATAGAGATTCTTTTATTTGGTTAATTAATTTCAATTTTAATTTGGGGAATTTTTTGTGACAATTTGTATTTTGAATTTTGTGTACAACTTGATTAGGTTTTAATTATATTTTTGGCATCATTTTTGTAGAGAGTTAGAGAAGGAGACTCCAAGAAGTCTTAGAAGAATGGGTTTGGACCAACAAAGAGAAATAGGAAAATTTTCATCTATAATATCATGATCTAAAATTCCTTGGAACAAACTTCTTTTGGGAATTTTATTTGTAAATTATAAATAAATTTAGGTAGAAGGAGAATGGGTTCCAGATCTAGGGATTATATGGGGATATTTTCGTACAGAAAGGATTGCAAAGTCTATAATCAATAGCCTGTAGTGGAGGTTTTAGGCTTATTTCACTATTGTAATGAGTCAATGATCTTTTCTAAAGTCTATACAAAGATCAAATCTTAAAGCAATAGAGGAGAAACATTATTGTTCTTCTATGTAAATTCATGGGTCTGATTGTCCT
Organism: Pinus taeda; assembly: GCA_000404065.3. Lineage (NCBI taxonomy): Eukaryota > Viridiplantae > Streptophyta > Pinopsida > Pinales > Pinaceae > Pinus > Pinus taeda. Next base: position 149,565 of record APFE030927495.1, on the reverse strand, counting down.
ATAGACCATAATTTTGGATAATTATTTGTTTTTGTAACCAAAAATAAGAATTATTGCTTTGTTGTGGCCATTATTAAAGAAATCATTCAATTTTAATTTTATCTTTGTTTCTAGGAGTATAATTGTTTATTCCAACACTATCGTTTGAATTTAAATAAACTATAATTATTTAAAATCTTGTCAAGCTAACTTGCACAATTTAGCATAGATGAATTCTAGGTTGAATGTTACATTTGAACAAATATTTATTACATTAAGATGTTAGATATTTATTAACTAAACGTAAAAATTGTCTTGCGTTATTCGCGTCATATTATTTTAGACTATTTCTGTTTTATGGCATTATATTTTTGTTTAAATGAATTTTTTTTATTTGAATTTAGAGATGTACACATTAATAAGTGATAATTATTTATTCAGTTACATCTCTTTGTGAAAAATTCATTGAATAGGTGATAGGTCTTGGAATTATTTCCTTGGCCTATTATCTTTATCTTATTCTAAATTCAACTTCAGTCCTTTCCACTTCTCCTTTTTCATCTTTCTCTTGAATAGGTCAAGGATCTATATTCTGTATTGATTGAGATAGATTAGTTCCACTTTAATGTTTGCATCATATTAATTTTCATTTGCATTTAATACATTTTTAGTAAAGTCTCTTGTTGTAGGATTAAACCCGATCATGGCTTTGTTGAGCCCTTGTTTCAACGAAGGATTACTTTCTTCAAGTAGCTAAAAGAAAGTAATTCCTTCTCTTATGTCTGCTTATAATAACAAGTTGAATCTCTTAATTGTGGGCAGAGGGAATTCTTAGAATTAGGTTTTTGCATAAATATTAGTACATGTTAGATTAGCATTTAGTTTAGGCTAGTTTTAGGAAAGGGTAATTGGACCCATTTAACTAGTCAGGATAACCATCCCAAAATGATAAGGGCTTAATTGGAGCCCCGACTGGGCAGTCTCCCCAAAGTTGATGAAGGTCATTTTTGGCCATCAATAGGTCACTTGGCCAAGCTATCCAAGTGAGCCTTGACTACTCACATCCCTTGACCTACTTACTATAGAGTCTTCACTCACCTTTTTAGATGCTTCATTACATGAATTCCACAGTCACAAAACCATGAATACTCAAAACCATGTGCCCAAAAATAACTATAAATTTACCCAATCAACTTTTACTCTTTCCTCGAGTCAAGTTTACCTAACATAATTAACACAAGGATTTCCAACATGAAAGGTCAACAAGACTACAAATGGTCGATTCATGCTTAGAATTTACTTGAATATTATTTTCATGACACAAAAGTAACCTGGAAGCATTGAAACAAGGGTACCACATGATATCATGCAACAAAACATGAGGTATTGAAGCATGGTTTGTAAATACTGGAAGAGTTATCAACTAGAGGAGTATAAGATTCATATGTATAATATGACTCTTAGGCAAGTTATAACACAATTATAAGATAATTATGCAAATAGGTTCTAGTTCAAGGGTGACACGATTGATGATGCCACTTCTGAAGACAAGCTCTAATGATTCTCCCACTATCCCCTATTTTTAGTGTTTCCTTAATATTAAAGAGCATGAAATAGAAGATAGGTAAGCTTTATAGTGTCTTTTTATTTCAATTTTAATGAGCCCTAAAAAGAGGAAAATGTATGATTAATATCCTTGTCATAACTTTGTGATCATAAGAAATGGAAAAGAGTAAGCTCAGGTCCTTTCATTTTTTATTGAGCATGAGCATGACACAGAGGAATATTCTCATGGAGAAATGATGGGTATAAATGAGTAAATATCTAGTTCCAAGCTGGTGGAACCACCCTAAGTATAATAAATCTAAGGGGATGAAAAAGAAAAACCACCCAATGCATTGATCTATCTAGGAAAGGTAAAATCACCAAATGGATGCACAAGTGATGAAAGGGAAAATAAGTCAAACATGATTGTAGAGGTAGTGATAAAAGTGAGTGAAAACAATAGTGTATAAATAGGCACCAACAAATTAGTAGAAATAAGCATATGCAATCACCAAGTAACATAAAGAGTTTTGGGATCCTCCATAAGATATGGCAAGAAGCAAGATGAAGAGAGAAGAATGAGGCTCAACTTTGTACCATGGAAGGTCTATTGGAGGATTCCCAAGCTTACAAAATATCACAACATGGATGCAAAAATAGAAATTGGGTGCTATTATTGGGCATCCACCAAGGGTAAGAACTACCACGCAAGTTACGACATGCAACAAGGAAATCCTAATGTCACAACTTAATGGGTCGGACATAAGGCATATCGAAGATAACACTGATAGTGAATAATGAAAGTGAGAAGATAGAGAAAGGCATATCTCTATATGATGACATTGACAGTATGTACCTTAAATTCAATGGATGTGACTGTAAAAACCCCACGCCATCCTATAAAAACCATCCAGAAAGACTATACGTATGGTCAAATCCCATAGTGAAAGTAATAAAACTTGGATAAGATAAGAACATAACAATGTATTTTTTATTTTTGTTTCTCTTATAATACTTTTCTCATTTTTTTTGCTATGATGTATTAACTACATATGGTCCAATTCTTACTTATGACTTATGCTAATGTGATTGAAAGTCCATGTTTTGTGTACATGCATACTTGTATGAATCTTAATTTTTGTGATGAATGCCAAAATAGATAGAGTACTAACTTATGTAACCTCCTAGTCTCAACATGGGTGTGCCTATGATGAAGGCCAATTTAATCCTAAAAACATATTCAAAACAAGCACCAAACATGATAAGCATCAAACTAACTCAACCGATATGAAAAACTAACAAGCACTCATATCACACAGAAAGCCAAAACTAAAATATATAATATACAAGACATAATGCAGTTTGATAGGTTATTGTTGTGCATATTCCAAGGATTTCTATTGATGTGTATGAACTAATTGGATATTTTTGGAAACATATGGAACACCATTCTAGGTCTGCGGCACATATTATTGAATTTCCAGATTCCTAAAGGTTGATGGTACTAAGGAGAGCCTATGCCTAAAATCATAACTTTATCAAGAACTACCCAAGGGCATAAATGGTTAGTGGTCATAGATCTAGAATATCTCCTTGGTGACAACTATCAAGACATGAATAAAGTATTCGACACCTATTGATGGGGGGTTTGGAGTGAAAATTTAGTGGCAAGTTTGGCATTAGAAATTCAATACTTAAGTCAATCAAAGGGTGGTCTTTCATTGCATGATCAAGGAAATTCCTTCTTGTTTGATTTAATTTTTTGTGTGCCAATTTATACCATTTTCAAATATGGGATAATATAGGTATCATGAGGCATATACTCCCTTTCCTTATCAATTGAAACCATAACCTCTAATACAAACCCTTCTAAAGCTAGCTCAATATCGAGGGAGTCATGAAAAACTGATGGAGCATTGGCCCATGCAGGTACTAAAGTAGCCTAATAATATTCCATATTTGGATGAAGTTTCTTACTAGCATTAATATATCCCTAATTAATTTACGGGACCATGTCTCAAGAAGGTAAACATGATCATTAAGGTTCCTTATCACAAGCCTCTAAACACTAAGGATATAATGCCACATAACTCACCCATGGTGGGGTAAGTTCCAATGAATAATAGGAATGTAAAATAGGGTTGTATGGTATAAATTCAAATAAGGATAGTGATTATTTGATGCAATCTAATCAATGGCAACACCTCTTTCACTAGGAAGAAATTGCATCACCTAAAAGAACATAGACACCATAATATTCATAGCATATAAATAATCACACCCAAGAAGTAGATTGAAGTCTAATGGGACATTCACTACTATCCTATTAAATAATAAAATATTCCCACCCACTATTATAGTAAAGTGAGTAAGAAACCATAAATATTCACTAGGTCTTCTATCAAAATCCAACAACTAACTGATACCTGACACAATCTTATGATAACCTAAAGCTTCCCAAATTGAGGACGATCAAAGGGCCAGAAAGGCTCCTTTATCTATGATACATTAGTAAATGGGTTTGGAATAAACCTACACACTTATTTGGAAGGGAATAAAAGAAAGAAGGTGAGGCTCATCAAGACCATTTCAATAAAAGGAAATACTCCTAGAATTTGGAGGGATCATACTTGACGAAAGTAGGGTGCTCCCATGTTCAAAATGTTTTGAAATAACAATGAATAAAACTCAATTGGTTGACATATCATTCCCAAAAAGAGAAGTGGGATTGGATAAATATTACATCAACTCAATGACATCATCAACTGATGTTTGACTAGATTGTTGATAAATTCAAGATGTCTCATTAGCAGAAAATCCTTCAGACATGGACCACAATTGTTTTATCTCTAGAATTCTAGGACATAAATGAGTAAGATGATCTGCCTTACAAAATTTTAAAAGGGAGCATATGTTTACGTTTTCCCTGTCCATCGTTCTCCACAATATTAATGCCCCCAACATCACTTGCAGTTATTAGTTGCATGTTGTTAAATCTCCTAATACCAACCCAAATTTATTTTCTCATGGAAATTATTTATTCCCAACAATTTATTTAATTAACCAAATAAATTCTTAAATTTTTTTTTTCTAGATAAAGGCTATTCTATTAAATAAAAGGAAAATTATTTACAGAGAGGGTTTAAGCTCTGAGGGGGTAGCTACCTTCCCTCTATCAAAAAATTCTTGCCAACTTTCTGATTTCTGGCAATTACAAAAATGATTTCTCTGACTTTTAACTGTTACAAAAATTCCAAAATGCTACTGACATTTTCCTTGTGGAGTTCTTGCCAAAACATCCGAACAAATACCTTTTGAATAGCATATAAAAATAGACACATACAGACACCTGGACATAGAACGACATCTGGACAGAGACATTCTTAGACAGACACCTGGACATAGATTAAGCAAACAAGCAGACACCTGGGCATAGTCACAACAGCAAGACGCCTGGACGCAGACCTGAACAAAAATGCTGAACATTCTGAAGCGTGCTGGAAGGCTTGGCGAGCTCAGTCCTTCGGAGGCAAGCCGAATTCCTCTTTTGGAGTTAAATTGACCCATTCCACCATGACGTTATCCTCGACATCCGTTGCGCTTCTGCCTGGTGGGAGAACCAGATGTAGAATGTTGCTAAAACGGGCTGGCTCGCTATCGATGACGGGCTCCAAAGAAGGCAGGGTCTGGTTCTCCAGTTCCTTCTATTCTGGGTCATTGAGGACCGCCCTGATGGGCTTCCTGGACTGTTGTTGGGCATCTGGGCACTCGAAGGATCCGTGGAAGGATTATCCGAGCTGATCTGCTCCTCTTCTTCCTCAAATATCACCGTCACTAAGGCAAAAATGAGAGGCTTATTAAGCCAGCTTCTAAATTGGAAACGCGCCAAGTGGAAGGAGTTGTTCAGGGAAATGCCTGAACTATTCGAAACCGGAGAGGAAGGCGCAACAGGGGCAATGGACGGGCCAAAAATATCAGATGGCAGTGAGGGAGGCAGAATAGAGGATAAAGGAGCGATATTGTGCGGAACAGAGCCGCCTCTGCTGCAAGAACCTCCCCTGGAACCAATGTTACTACCTCAACGGGGAGTGCCTCTCAGACGCGGCATTGTCAAAATAAGGAGCAGACAGTATAGACACAGGTGAAAAGAGAGAGGAGGCCAATTGTATGCAGGCAGCACGCTACGACTAAGCCAGGTAGCCAACCTTAAACTTGACTGAAAAGAAGATGAATTGGTTGTGAATAGCCAAAGGGGAAATTGAGCAAGGGCATGGACAGGCTTGCGTGAAGCTCTCGCCCAACTGAAACCAGAGTCCGGATGAAGGGACCTAATTTGGACAGATTTCCGAGCTCTGAGCTGCTCTATGGTGCGCTCTCTGCTGAGCCATATGAGGCGCGCTAGTATGCATATTATTCCCTGTTCCATATCCTTTAAACGATGCGCACAGAACTCCAAACCGGACCAACATTCCCCCTGCGCATTTACTCCTCTGCACAGTGCCATAACTCTTCTCCGCTGTCCACAATAACTGAGGGCTATGAATGCCCGTCCCTCGTATGCTATGAGCCGCCTGGATCGGTTGGAGCCCTGGCCAACTGCCGTCCTAGGCTGTCCAATCATTCTAACGTGGCAGTAACACCCGCATCTGGGTAACCAAATAAATTCTTAATTATTGAAAAATAAAATCACTAATATTTTAACCTATAGAAATTATGTGTTTTGGAAATAAAAAAATTTGGAGAGCTCAATCACACATTGCAAAAAATAAATACCCACAAAATTTATCCGTCATTCATTAATATGGAAAATCAGCGTTTTCAACCCACTAAATATTATAAGAAAAAAGACAATTGTTGGAACTTGTAACTTGATCCCCACTAGAATAATTTGTGCCAAGGAATTTGGCCTCCTAGAAATTGGCTTCTGAAGGAATTTAGTCTAGAGAAATTCAGCCCAAAAATCTATTGGAAAGTCAACCCTACACCTTCCTTATGAGTTGTTATTGAGCTTCAAGAAATGTAGCCTCCAACAAATCAACTTCTCCAATTAAATCGACTTCTCTCTCTTCAGTAACTCAACTTTGCAATCTCCAAAAACTTGGCCTCTTAGATACACCCTTGAATCCTCATATTATCTTCCTCCTATATGCTTAGTCTATTGAGCCACTTACACTAGATAAAGTTGATTTCTCTTGTGTCTCCTCTCTTGTGTCTTCACCTATTCTTTAGGATTTTCTGTAAAATATTCATTAAGCCCAAATTTCTAACCCTAATATCCCTTCTAAAATATCTTGGAGATAAATGGCTGAGATATTTCTAGGTCACTTAAATAATTAAATTATTATTCCCTAGAAAATGAATGAATAGTCCATTATAATAAATTGACTTTAATTATTATACTTTTCCTTAGTTAGACTTAGGAAAGAATACATAAATCACTTACTCCACTAATAATGAACCTAAAGAGGAAATAAATCATATTCCAAATGATAAGACATGAAGCCTATGAAAAATTCCCTTTGAAGCTATTATAATATTCAACACATGCTCCCAACATTACTTGCAATGGCTGATTGGAGTCCCCCACCATGACTTGTGGTGGCTAGTTGATTGTATTTAGTATAAATTGTATTGATCGATGTTTTTTCCTCAATTTTAGTTGTAGTGACTAACGACTTGTACCCAACATGACTTGCAGTGTTTGGTGACTCATCACTAGAATGACATGAAATGGTGGCAACTTCTCCTTTTGTCTTTGCTTCTTCTTCTTGTTCTTCCTCTTTTTATTCCTTTTATACTTTTTGTTACTAGTATCTGGACTTTCACAAGAAGAGGAAGAAGGAGGAGGGATATATTTCACTTGAAAATAATTTTTAAGAGCATTAGAACATTTAGAATGGATATTAAACAAGTATCACAATCAAATCCGTTAGAAAATGGGAAAGGTAAAAATATTTTCTTATGCTGATAATTACTTATGATATTATTATGTTTTTATTAACTAATTTATATTATTTCTTTATCTTCTTCTAATCAATAAATTATCAAAGCAAAAACATGAAGATCAAGTACACCAAAAGTATGCACTCAGCCAAGGTTAACAACCATATGTAGGGGAAAGCCAAGTCAAAAACTCTTCCTTCAGTAGATTCAAAATGAGTTAGACCAAGACCAACCAACAAAGTTTCCTCGTCTAGAAAGTTAGTCTTCACAGTTGATTTAGTAGTCTCTTCTTATCCAGTAGCTTCAACCCAACAACAATCCAAAAATTTGAATTCCCAGCTATACAATTTCAATCCCCAGCTACAAATTTTGACCCAACTTCATCTCTGCAGTTTTTAGCCCCTCTAGCAGCTTCACAACTTCACACGAGAGAGAGAGAGAGAGAGAGAGAGAGAGAGAGAGAGAGAGAGAGAGAATGTCAACTTCTTATGCTTGAGAGATACCCCCTTCTTCTTCGCTAGCCCTTCCCTCTACTTTACTTGAAATTCACAGTTCTTCTAGCCCCAAAAGTTGCATATCAAATTTGTGAGTGTGAGTTACAAATGAAGTCGATTTTCTACCTTTATATAGGACTTTATACCCCTCTGTTTAGGCTGACTTGGTGGAGGTGACCTAATTGACCTATTTTACAACAAAATAAATTTCTTCTTTGACAAATAAATCCCAAGAAGGGTCTTTTACAATATGACATGGACAAGGACACTTGACATAAACCCTAGAAGCCTACAATGGAGGATTTGACCTTTAAAAAATTGACCCAAGCATGAAACCCATGCTTTAATAAGTCAATTTATTTAATAATTAAATTTATTTTTCTTTCTTTTGACAAATACATTATATCACGATTCAAATAAAATTATGAATATCGACATAGTTACATTATTCAACGCTCACTCTTAAATAGGGAGTTATTCACAATTACATATATATAGAGGTGCAAGGAAGATCTCAAAGTGAACTACAAAGAGTTCTAGCACACTCAGTGTTGTGGACTAGATACCTGACTAGGGTATTCTATCCAAATAGGACTAATATTGAATCAAGCTTTCAACCATTCTAGGTATGATGAGGCTTACTAGATAACCATCAACCCAGGGATCTAGGTGAATATAGAAGGGTGGAGCTCCATGACCAATGCCACCCTCCCTCTTCAGGACTTGGACATCAACACTTAGGTCAACCAAATGTCCTCCCAAGCATACAAGATTAGATGCTTCAACACTCCTTATGAAAATAGATATATCCATTTGTCTAAGAATGCTTCCAGAGCGTTCAATATCTTAATGGAGATATTTACCTATAGAAACAAAAACCCAAATCAATAATAAAGTTTCAAGCATATATACAAGTAAGTAAAAACCTTTGGGGTCCTCAATCGTTTTGATGTTACTTTCATCATCAAGTTATATATAATCTATTAGAAGCTTTCTTCTTCTTTTATTTCTTTAGGAGAACCAAATACATCTTCGTATATTTCTCAAGTATTTTGATTGCAACTTCATGAACATTTGTTGATAATACTTTTTCTTACTTCAAAGTATTCATTGCCATAATATGACCTCCCTCTTTACTAGGAAGATATACCCTATATTCTATCCAGACTCCCTCTTAACTTAGGGAGATCAACCACTTCCTTTGATCTAGGTGGATATTGGTGGCCACCCTACTATTCCACATGGACCCATAACATTGTCTCTTTCAATTTTTCAGCTTCCTTAATTGTAGCACACTTTACTATTTTTGGTAGTTTTTTGGGGTCCTCAACTTTCGAAGCTGTTTTGAGTCCCTAAATGACGATTTTAGGGAAAATGCAGAGACCAAAAACGTCTTATATATATTGGGTAGTTTATTTTTTGCCTCCTACTCTCTTTGAGATCTTCGAAATGAGGTATTATGATAGCCAAATAGAGATAGTATGCCAAAGTTACGACCCCGAGAAATTGATGCACCAATTTACCCAAATAGGGCCCACAGTTTTGGCGCTTCATCTCCTAGGGTTATTTTTGGATGTTTAGGGTTTTCCATTGTTTCTCAATAATAAATAGGCCTTGGAGCTTCATTGTAACACAATTTAGAGGCAAGTAACCACCACATCTCTTCTCAGAGATAAGCTACCATTACCTGAGCTAGTCTATTTCCATTCTGTTTCTAAGCATATTTCAGTACTCTAATATTAATGAAATGAAGTGTTATTTCTACTTGTTACCGAGAATAGTGTCCACTCGGAGCGGCTATTCCCACTAAGACTGGGAGCTATCTTAGAAACAAACAAGTAAAGACTACTTTTGCTTCCCTTTATGAAAATAGATAAGAGTGGAACAAAGGACACCAACCTTAGTCTTGCGCTTGGTTTCCTTGTTTGATTCCTCTCCTTCCTGATAGACCTTTGCCGCTTCTTCTTCGTCTGCCCAACTTCAAAGAGCACCTGTGGAATCAAATCAGCATACTACTATCGAAGAACAGAGATTTATATTCATAAATAACACAGGACCCGATGTGTGTTAACCATACAAATGCATATATAATCAAACATACAAGAATATGGAGGAAAACTTGAATAGCTTTATTAATATCAAGAATAGCAAGAGGATTACAACCAATTGTTCTGACCCAGCATCATCCTCCAGCAAGAAAGCCCTTCTTCACCTCAAGTAAAGCTTAGATCACCCAACACTATGAAGTTTCACCAGAAAACCAACAACACTTCTCTACAAGATACAAGATTCCAACCTCTGGATCTCTGTGATGAGGGTTCCATATATAGATGATTGTAGGGGGTGAGTCATCTTCTGGGGTCTTGATTAGTGTCCTCTCTTTGATATTTCTCGATTCCAATTGGAGACTGATGATCTCTTACTCATCCCTGGTCGAAAACAGAGAGGCAAGTGTCAGAGGGGAAGCTTCTGGAAGATTCCATGATCTTCCACCTCGCAAACTGTCTCTGCCATTTGTCCATTCTCACCCATCGCACCCTACAGAGGGGCCATTTAGCATTAATCACACCCTTTACATTGGGAAGGTGATATGCATCGCATCCTCTACACTGGGTATTTAGTATGGTCTAGTTTTGACCATTTCTGAGCAGTTTTTAGTGGAGAACTTCTGGGAGCTAATGTAATCAGCTGACCTTGTTCCTTTAGGTAGTGAAGCAACACTTTTAGGGACTTAGGAGCCCTCATTTTATGGACATTTATGATTGGGGTTGCAGTGCCCAAAAATGTCCATAACAGGGATCACTCTACATGACTCTAGATAGACTTCCAAATTGAATTTAATGATCCAACTAAGTCAACTTAAATTATTTAATTATTACAAGTTGCTATGAGAATAGAATTTAGATGTAATTCCTAATTTAATTCAAGGAAAAATTAAATTAGGATTTTTCTTGATGTTATTTTTAACATTTCTTGTTGAAATTTTCAACACTCCCTCTCAACAAGAAATTAATTCAACTCTATCTCGATCCAGTACCTTTGGAATGTTCCAAATGCAACACTTGTCACTTTTTATGATCCTATTGCAACATCTGCAACTAAAAAGAATCCAAACAAAATAAATTAAATCAACCGTGTTTGCAACTATCCTCTGAGAAAACTATGTTGTTGTTGACTCTCCTCCTAAGCCTCCTGCTTTGTTGTCAACACTGCTCTATGCTCCTTCGTATCTAAGTAACACTGATCCTAATGCTATTGAATACTATGGGCCCCTGTAGAAAGGTAATGGTCCATGAGACAAAAAGCACCTCAATGGATCCTACCCAATTTCTGAAACTCTTGGACCAAGGTTTCATATCACCCCACCTCACACCTACATATTATCTCTCTTCCCACTTGGCTCAAAATTCCCCCCTATTAGAGGTCTCTGCTTGAGTGGATGTATCCACTTAGTTTCCTCTCCACTTCTCTAATTGTGGTTGCTCCACAACTTGCTGAGGCTACTTCTGAGGCTGCATGTTGAGAGGTAATGTATGCTCCCTCTCAACCGACAAGTCTCTAACCTTTTCCTTGACCCTCAAGGATTTACATGCATATTGTACCTTAAGAGAATATAGTTTCTTGACTCACACACCAAACTAGTTCACTTGTTCCACCATCACAAAATTTCTAAAAAAAGAGATGGTTTTAAATCGGCGATATCTTCTTCATCTGAACTTCGATTTAGTCGATTTGTTTTTTTAATTTGGGTATTTTTTCTCAAGTAATCTATATCTGCTATTTTTTTTGAAAAGTTTGCACGAAACTTTTCATACCTACTCTGCAAACTCGCTGCCCAAAAATGTCTTGATCCGATACCATTTAGATTTTTACTCGTAGATTCAAACTACTTATGTAATATGCTAAAACAAAAGACTTGAATCTACTCTACTCATTAGACGAAAAACAAAATTGATCGATGAAAATAGTAATCAGAAAAGGAAGAATTTCAATTGCACATAGTACAATATTTTTTTGGGGAAAGAAACTGCTCAAAACCCCAACTATCTATAATGCATTAACCAGAAGATCTGAGAAGAAAATACAATGTGTGTTCAACCTGAACAATTCTTGCAAAAGTATAGTGTTATGAAACCAGCTCACAAAAAGATAGAAAAGATATATGAATGCCTTATAAATCAGCCTCTTCGAGGGGGCAACCTCCTTTACATTACACAAATGAACAATTCTTCGATGATACAAATGACAAAACCTCCTTTCTATATGTAGGAGTCTAAGGGGTCATAATATAATCAGAGTCGACATAACAATAATAACGTAAGGGCACAATAATAAAAATAGTGGGCTTATATGGGGCACAATAACAACAATATGGGGACTACATGGGCACAACAATATAATAAGGGGGTTATACTAATAACAATAAGGGGTTACACTAGTAGTATAGGGACCTAACATGCCCCATTCCTTCAAAAAGTGTTGTCCTCAACACTTGATTAGTTCTTGATGCTTCTGTATAAAATTCTTGTCCTCTCATGTGGAATCTTCAGCAGGTAAGTTCTTCCCCTTTATGAGATACTCTGAAATTGATCGATTTCGTAGCTGTCGGGTTCTTGTTTCTGTGACTGCTCGAGGCTCCA
>APFE030927495.1:125554-136944 GCA_000404065.3 Pinus taeda | reverse complement strand
CATGCTCAACTTTATAAATTCATTTTCATGTACATAGGACAGACAATCGTCTGTGTAGCAGACTGATGATTTGGACTCATCATCCTTTGATTTGGATGATCATATGTTCGGCAATGATGTGCATTTGATGTCTTTATATTCCTAAATATATCGTAGCTCGGATGGATGAAAATAGATCTGGGGTCATCAAAACTCGTTCAATCTCCACTCAGAGTACATGTTGATCCATGTGAAAAATGTTCTGGAGTCGAACATGGAAAGACATCGCCTGATTACCAGCAAATGATGTAAGCTGTTAATAGGCACGAGAGTAATCACCAATAATGACAATGACTCTCAAGGTACTACAGTACAATTCGCGCGGTGTGAAAAAGGACTTGGCATCGAACACCACGCAAAATCTCTCGGTCGAAGGCCATTAATGTAAACCTGTCACCAAAAGTGAGAAACTTGCCATTGAGGCATGCAAGCTTCAAAGTATTAAAAGGGTTGTTCCTAGGTCAACTTCTTGGATAATGAGCTGATGTTGACAAGAAGTGACCCGTCATAGGAGGGCCTTAATGAATCCCACATCTATGACACAAAATGAAGAAAATGATTTTGGAAGTGAAAACGATCTGATGATACAGGGTTCAGGGTCGCGGTCATGAAAAGAATGGAGCGTGAATTTATTGCAGCGGGTGGGACACAGGTGAATTCTCTGAATGACTTCTCTTGGACACATCGGTGACACTGACGATGGATTGGTTGCGTTAACCCCAAAGATGGATGGTGTGATGGACCAATGGTGATATGACCAGTGAAGGAACAACCCAACTCGGCTCGGATGCGGAGAAAAAGTGTCATGTTCAAGAGCGACTTGCTACCAATAAAAAATTTTCAAGTTTTCTTCCCAATTTTCCCCAGTCATTGCTGACCAGTACCTCTTTATTTTTGTCAAGATTGAGGAGGATAAAATATGCTTGTTCTATAATCCGCCCTTTGGGCGAACCTATCTCTATATTTTAATGAGCCTAGCAACAGTGAAACTCGTTCTCGTCCATTTGGACGAGTTTGTCGCTATTTGGTTTTAACGAGTTTAACGACAAAGATAACTCGGTCCTTTTCAATTTTAGAGAGTCTAAAAGGGACGGAAAGGAAACTCCAAAGTTTCTTTTTCGTCATATAATCCCTTAAGCTCAAAAAAGCATAAAATAATATGAAAGGGATGAATTTTCAATAGTTTTAACGAGCCGAACAAGACAAGCGCTCGATCTTTTTGTGTAATAATCCCTCAAGTCAAAAAAGATTAAAATCTAGAGGAGGGATAACACTTCCGATGAATTTAACGAGTCGAAGAGGCTAATCGCTCGACAATCGTTTCATATTTTACGAGTCAGTTGAAAAGAGCTTAAAGGAGACTCGTTTTTAGAGGAACGAGTGATGATTTCGGGTAGCAGCTGATTTCAGGTAAGGTTTGGAATTTTCCAATCACGACAGTGTTACAAGGATGGCTAATAGAATCACTCTTCATAGATGTTCCTCGAAAGGGTAAACAATCAAATGGAGGTGAAGGATCAGCTAAAACAATCGAGTGGAGGTGATGATGAGAACATGACCAAGGCTCAACAAATAATGATAATGCATTCACAATGGTTATTTACCGGAAAATTGGTTCATTTTTTGATGAGCTTAAACTCTGGGGGAAACATTTGCTCATTGCTTATGTTTATTTTTTAACGAGCTTGAATTCCACGTTAAAACTGCTTGTGATAATGGTCATTGATTCCTTGATTCACCATTAGCATTTTGTTCTTTCAAAGATCATACTACCTATTCACTTGCTTCATCAAACAGATTAGAAATGAAAACATCTGCTTGATAAATGAGTTAAGAACACTAATATCTTACTTGAATTACGTGAATGGTAATTTAAAAGTGACTTTTACCTCTCATTTTACCATTTCATTTGAACTTGGTTTGTTGGAGCTCTAGAGGTGCTTTCCCCCCTGACTTTCACTAGCAGATTCCAGGAGATTCTGTGGACGATTCTTGACGCCGTTTGGACCAGGTAGGAGCTAAACTTGTGCTCTTCAATTGTATTCTTTTCTTTTTGAATTTTGAGCCTATTTCCTTGCTTTGCTGAGCCTCTAGGGTTTGAACAACTCGCCTTGGCTCCATCACACCCTTCCTTAATCGAAAGGTGCGATGCATACTGGCCATCTCACTGACTAGTTAGTATGCATCGCACCCAACACACTGCTAGGGTGCGATGGGCGCAAGGAGGAAACTTTTTGCACATCTTTCTCATAGAGTTTTTCCTGTTTTTTTCCAAATCAAGATCTTGATTCTTCTCTTGTTTGTTTTTCAGAGATTCAGCGGAGCAAAATGGTTGTTACATGGCGAGAATGCGAGCATGAAGAAGAGGACATGGTTGCTTTACATGATCCGGGCATGGTAACTGCATTACGGAACTGTGGCTTGTTGAAGTTTTTTCACATCTCCAGCATGAGGCAACAAATCAACTTGTTGCAATATTTCCTCAATGCTTAGGATCCTACCAACCAGGTGTTCCATATTAGGGGTAAATCGATCCCCTTGACTATCGTGGACATCTATTTTTTGACTGGTTTATCGAGGCATGGTGCCCCTCTCTCATTATCAGGTCCCGCCCGTGGGGGTGAGTCCGTGAGGGAGTATATTCTCCGACACTGCAAACAGGGATCTCAGCTGAGTATGGACAAAAAGATCAATATCCGAGATGTTCGGCCCTTGAGGACCATTCTATTCACTTTTGCTAGACTGGCTGGTAGTTCTGCTCTTCACATAGCTAACAGGTCTTACATGCAGTATGCTATGGAATGCTTTGAACCGAAGGTGTTCAACTGGTGTGATGTAGTACTCTCTGTGATGAAATAACAACTGACCAAGGTGAAAAGCGGGAGATCCAAGAATTTTGGCTATGGTTCTATTTTGACCACTTTCACTTTGGAGAAGATCCCACTGATGCAGCTGCAGTACATCTCACTTGGCCTACCTCCACCGACTGAACCACGGATGCAGAGATGGGTTGACCTCATGTCTCGACATGCTAGCGAGCCTCAGATTTCCTTTTCTGATACTTTCTTCGAGTGGTTCGATCATTAGGAGATGGTTTACGCCAAGTTTCCATATGCTGGCATGGATTCCCGGGGTGACCCGGATTTAGTGCTGCCGGCCGGCGAGCAGTGGGGTTCTATGGGTAAATCTTCTGACCATATCTATGTTTATTGTTCTTATAATGTTATTATTATTTCTTGACCAATACTAATCAAAACTCATGTGCTCATGTAGATATTGGACCAGTTCGACCGGCAGTAAACTGCAGAGACCCAGCAGCCGCTCCAGTAGGAGAGGCTGTGGGGAGGGCCATCCTTCGCGGCCTTGACGTGGTCGAGACTCTTTCAGCACTACAGGATCAGGTCGAGGGTCTCACTCTTGGTATCCCGGATGTGAGGACCGATGATCTGCCTCTATAGTTGTAGCGACATACTACTGGCGTGCCGAGTCGATGGACTAGGCTTTGCGCATGATTGCACAGGCGGTGACTTGTTATCACCAGCATCATTAGACTAGGGTGCCCCCTAGCATTTCGAGTCTTGGGTCATTTGACCAATTTTTTCTTGGTTACAGAACATTATGTATAAACTATAAACAATTATGTATATATTTTTGATTTTCGGAGCTTTATTTTGGTTAAGTTACATGATCCTGCTGCATATATTGATGTGATGCTTCTCTTTTATAAATGTCGCAAATGTCTATCTAACACATAATTTGCCAATGAGTATGTCAATGTGTTTAAACTTCTTGAAATATGTTGATATTGAATGAAATCGAACTATCTCTCCAAAATCCTGACTCTTAGGAACATGCGATAGATGGCTGGATTCTGTACGGAATAGATGCCAGTGAGTTGTAGAATGACAAGTTGTGAGTCTAGCCTAACAAAAAGTCAGCATATGCCATGTGTGATGGCATCAAAGAGGATTTCTATCAATGCACTGTATTCAGCGACATTGTTTGTCGATTGACCAATACATACCCCTCTGAAACTTACTAACCCACCGCTGGGATCGAAAATGGCCCATGCTGCAGAAGATAGGTTTCGCGAACTACAACTTGCTCCGTCGGCATATCCAACAAATGATTCCAATAGGTTCGACATCTACAACGAATGCAAAAAAGTGGATTACCTAACCAAATAATTACTCTTAGCGAAAACAAAAATGTAACAAAAGCATAAGGATTACTACGCGGAATTAAGCATAGTAATGCTTGAGGTACAACTCGTTGCGAGGTTGCGCCAGTGGAATCCC
Organism: Pinus taeda; assembly: GCA_000404065.3. Taxonomy (NCBI): domain Eukaryota; kingdom Viridiplantae; phylum Streptophyta; class Pinopsida; order Pinales; family Pinaceae; genus Pinus; species Pinus taeda. The sequence goes on along the minus strand of APFE030927495.1, from coordinate 132,607 downwards.
ATCATAGTCCATCAACTCGTAGAATCATTTTGCTAATACACGCTTAACAATATAAGGAACCATCCATAATGATTTGAATTTCCATGCTCCCAACTTATCAGATTCCTGGTCGTAAAGTAAGACCAGGTCACCTTCTGAGAAGACGCAAGGTTTGACTTTTTTGTCAAACTGCGCTTTGACTCATTTCTTATGAGCTTTGTTAGTCGAAGCTACATCACGATGGGTTTCATCCAATTGGATTAGTTCCAAGAAACGAGCCTCTTCTTTTGAGGTTCTGGGGAGAAGGCCGACCGTGAGTTTGAGGGACGAGATTTCACATTGAACTGGTAAGATTGCTTCCAGACCATACACAAGTTGAAAAGATGTAAACCCAGTTGCATTTCCCACCAATGTCTGGTATGCCCACAAGGTTGAGTACAATATCAGGTGCCAACTCCGTTTATGGAATCCAGTCATCCTTTGCAACATGCGCTTTAGGACCTTGTTGATTGCCTCAACTTGTCCATTAGCTTGCGGATAGTATGGAGTAGAGCTGTCATGGGACAGTCCTAATTTGGCAGCTAACTCAACCATCATGTGATTGCGAAAATGCGATCCATGATCTATGACTATGGCCTGTGGAATGCCAAATCTGGAGACTACATGATTAAAAAGAAAAGGGCAACCGTTTCGCCATTGTTGTTTAATGTAGGCATCGCCTCGGCCCATTTGGTAAAATAGTCGACCGCGACTATGATATACCATGCCCCTCGGCTGAGGTGGGGTTACATGTCATAAAATATATGCCCCATTTTGTGAATGGCCCAACAGCAACTATTGGTTGCAGTGGTACGGGTGGTCTTCTGGTTTTGCTATCGAAAATTTGGCAAGCATGCAACTTCTAACTGCAGTTATGCAATCTTTGAACATTGTTGGCCAGAAGTATCCTGCTCACAAAATTTGTTGCGTCGTAGCATAACCAGATTGATGCCCCCCACATGTTCCTAAATTACAATCATTCAAGACTTTTTCAGCCTCCTCATGGGTGAGGCACCTCCGCAGAACTATATCGATACCGCGACGGTAAAGGGTATCACCGACGATCACGTAGTCTTTTGCTTGGTATCGAATCCGTCACTGTTCGGAGCGTGAGGTATTAGACCTATATGTTTGTGTCTGGAGATAGATGATTATATCTCCGTACCATGGATTGCTTGAATATATCATAAACAAATTTTCATCCACGATTGCTTCTTCGGATGTTGCATTATTGGATGATGATGGGAGATCACATAGTAACTTTGCAAATACCAGGGCTTTCCTTGATTTGGATTTTTTGAATTCCAGATCAAACTCTTGTAAAATTGCTATCCATTTTGAATATTTGCCCCCCAGTGACTGTTGCGACAATATATAAGTCATGGGGTTGCAATCTGATAAAATGGTAGTTTTCTGAAGAGGACGTAATGTCGAAATCTCTGTATCGCTTGAACAGCTGCTAGGGCTAGATTTTCAATGTAGGAGTATTTTATTTCCGTATCAATAAAGTTTCGGCTTAAATAATATATAGGATGTTCAATTCCATTATCCTCTTGAACTAAAACCATTGCTATGGTTGTATCCGCTGCAGCCAGATACAGGTTAAAGTCTTTTTGATAATCAGGAGCATACATTAATGACACTTTTATTAGAGATTGCTTTAAAGCATCAAAGGAAGCTTGCGCGACCTGATCCCAAACGAAGGGTACTTATTTTTTCAATAGACGAGTATAACCTTTAGCTAGTTCGGCGTAATTTGGAATGAACCTCCTAAGGAAGTTTGCTTTCCCTTGGAGTTTCTAAATCTGAAGCAAGTTTGAAGGTGGAAGCAAATCAATGATTGCTTGAACCTTACATGGGTCGAGACGAATCCCATCCTTTGAGACCACGAAGCCAAGTAAACGATCAGAACTGACAAAAAACACCCATTTGTGCGGGTTCAGTCGTATCTTGTAGTGTCGGCAACGTAGAAATATCGCTCTCAAATGCTGCAGATGATCGGTCTGCTTTCGAAAATGCGCTGGAATATCGTCGAGATATGGTTGAACGATGTTCTTGATGTCATGGAAAGCATAGTTCATTGCTCTCTGAAAAGTTGACCCTGCGTTCTTTAAACCAAAGGGTAGATTGTGATATGTGAACGTGCCCCACGAACAAATGAATGCAGTCTTTGACTGGTCCTATGGGTGTATATTTATTTAATTATACATGAAAAATCCATCCATAAATGAAAAGATTTCACATACGGCGCATTTGTCAATTATCTGGTCAATAAAGGGTGTAGGGTAGTTGTCTTTCAGACAAGCTTGATTTACATCCCTGTAATCGACGCACACTCTAATCGTTCCTTGTTTCTTCATCACAGGAACAATATTCGATACCCAATCGGTCAGAGGAACTGGGTAAATAAAACCAGCATGGAGGAGTTTTTCAACTTCCGCCTTGATGGCAATGGATTTATTGGGGTGCACCTACCATAGTCGTTGTCGTACCGGTTTGACATCTGGATACATCTTAATTTCATGTTCAACTATGCTCAAGTCAATACCTGGCATTTCATCATATGACCAAGCAAAGACATCTCTAAACTCACGAAAGAGAGTGCTATATCTTTCCAGTTCTGAAGAAGAACAAGATTTTCTCACATGAATATTCTCTACAACATCTGTTTTGGTTGAGATATTTATGGCAGTAGTCTCTTCAATATTGGATAGGTTTCTCTCGGAATCCACCATATTCACAGTATTCGTCAGAAAGTCAAATACTGAAGGATGTTGTAGGTTGCTGGAATTATCTTCTTTCTAGTTCAGAAGATGGGAACGATGGTGGTAATCTTCCCATGGTGCCCCATCAATCATCATTGATTGAATTATTCCTTCGTCTGTAGAGTGTACTTGCGACCAAGGATCTGAAGAGGTGCCATATTCCTTAGACCTATCTATCCAAACGCTTGACAAGCGTTGATACGGGTTTGCCTCCCATGCTGAAAACATTGTTTTCTATAAATATTTCCAGTGGGGTTAGAGGCAATACCTGTAGATGATCCATTTTAACATCATTTTCTGACATCTTTTGAATGGAAGATATCATATTGCAGGTTCCTACGTTAGCCACTTCCGCCAAATTGGTTGGAGGCGGTAGGGTAAAAGTTCCCATTAATGTGGGGTCTTTTAGTAGGCCTACTCTTATATTTTGAAGCACATTAGGGCTTCCATGGATCATCGAAATGCTTCCCGTAACTTGCGAACTGTTGGGTAGAAAAATTTGTTGGTCGATGATTGTAATTCCTCCTTGGGAAGGAAATGCAATTTTCCTAAAGGTCGACACAATGGCTGCCATGGCATATATCCAGGGTCTTCCCAATAGGATGTTGTAATTAAGGTTTTCTCGATGACTTCAACATCGATTTCTACTGTTTTTCCCCCCAGTTCAACTTGCAAGTTACTTAATATCCCATACGGGGTGTATGTTCGTCCATCAAATGCTTTTAATGTCGTCGACGATCGCGACAAGGATGGAGACCCTAGAGTTTTCCAGCAACTCATCAACATGATACACGTGGATGCCCCCTCATCAATAATTGTTCTATGAACGATTTTGTTGAGGGCTTTCACTTGAATGAGGAAAGCTAGTTGAGCTGGTAACTAAGGGTTGTATCCTTTGTGATTAAAAGATACAATATTGGAATCCGTTGGGTCAATCCCACCTATTGCTGATAATAAAGCCTTCTTTTGGGAGGGGAAATTTTGTAGTACCTCAAGAGTTGACATCGCGGAGGACGATTGGGATAAATCCTCCACTATATTATAGTGTTGTGCTACTCTGGCACGAGGATTAAACATCGATTTGTGTACTACTCCCATTGGCAGTTTTATTGTTAATTCAGGAATGATGGGTGGCACAACTTCGGTCGAAGTTGTTGTTGAACTACTAGGTTGATCATTATCCTTGTTGTTCAACATCTGTGGATTCCCGTAATCTTCATTCCTTGTCGATATGAGAGCATCATTCAGTTGCTTTGAAACTGACAACATTAGCACTTGGGACGGGGAAGCATTTTTGCTAGCATCCAGATTTGTTCTTGGGTTCGGAAACGGATCAGTCAGTACAGCTGAGGTTTTTGAACTTTTGAAGAATTTTCTAAGTTCATCTTTATATGGACACTCTCTAGTCTAGTGATCGTCATCACATATATGGCATGGACTTTTTGGTTTCTTATCCTCAGAAGGGTTTGCAGAAGATTTTTTAGGAAATGAGTCCTCCTGGTTCTTCTTCTTCCCTTGTTTTTTCTTCTTGCCTCCTGGTTGCTTGGGTTCTTTTCATTTGTCTGTCAACACGGAATTTACTTCTGAGGCTAGAAGTTCCTCATTTGAATTCTGACTCGAAACCATGCGGGCCTTTTTCGATGTAGCCTTTACGGTTTTAGTGCTCGTCGTACCTATCACGCCATCGCTGGTATGAGAGTCTTTGTTTGATTTAGGAGGGGGGGGGAACAGAAAATTCTGGTCTAGGAGCATTAGGGATTTTATTGTAGAGCGTGCCAGACTGAGTATAAATCAAGTCTAGATATTGTGCATGAGAAATAACTTGCTCTTCAGTGATGACTTCTCCCTTTGCCACATCTTCTGTAATAGTAGGTAACAAAGACTTAATAAACCATTCAGCTAATTGTTGATCAGGAACATACATTTTTACCATTCTACAATGACGTCACCATTCATGAATATGATCGGATATGTGAGTGGCCGTCATTTGTTTGAAATTGGTAAGTAGCTCAGTTCTTGTTTTGTACCTTATGGGTAACTGAAAATGGGTTAAAACGGTTGTGGCTAGGGTACTGAAGTTATTAAACGAAGCTCTAGGCAATTCTATATACCAATTTGCTACTGGACCAGTTGACGTTCACTGAAAGAGGCGAAGCCTGATTGAATCATCATTGAGAGTGTTGGATGAACACCATAGATGAAAGGTCATCACATGATTCGATGGGGCTTCACCCGGATTTCCATTAAATTTAGGAATATCAGACGGAAGTTTATGCAGAATCACTGGCCACCAAGGGGCGTAGGCAATTGGATCATTCGTTAGTCAATTTAGATCTGGTAACTCTAAAGTTGCCACAAAAGGCAACTGTTGATTTAGGCTTGGCTGAGCATACCCAGGATAAGATGGAATTGATTGAGCAGTTGGTCTTTGCATACCAGCATAATGCATTTGATGTTGGTAACTTTGGTAAGGTTGATGGCCATAACCATTATGATATGGTTGATATGGCTGCCCATTACTTGCAAAGACTTGTTGCTCATATCCTTGGTAAGCTTGCTGGAATTGCGGTTGTTGGTATTGCCCCAGCCATGGTTGTGAAGTCATGGGTTGTTGTCCAGTACTGACTGTTTGACCAAGATGGGGGGTGGCAATCCCCGTTTGAACCTGTGTCATTCCACTAGTTGGTGATTGCGGTTGTGTCATAGGTACAAGAGGCCGTTGTATTACAACCTAAGAAACTTGAGGTTGGCATACAACTGGAAATTCTTGTACTTCCGATACTGCCACAATAGCCGGCGTAGCGGTGATATTTGTCATAGGTAAACTTTGTTGCATTGAGCATACAACTCTTGGTTTTTGAGGCAGGATTGGCACCCAACCACTAGCTGTAATTCCAACATAACCTAAATTTTGTTGTGAACTCTGGCATGGTTGTCCTTCCGAAGAAGGCAATGAAAGGGTATACGGCCCTCCATACGACGGTAATCCAGCACTCAAAGGAATGATTTGCCTTTGGGGACCGGTTTGCCCAAATTGACACTGTGAAGGATCAATTCGTCGAGACTCAACGTAAGAGATTCCAGATACAATTCCAGACGAAAAAACGGGAACAGTCCATACTGTTGAAACAACCCCTGGATGGACTCCATCTAGCGATTGAGAGCTGGTTGGGACAGATGGTACGCCGGCAAACATTGTCGGAGTAGCAGCAGGAGTTTTTGTTGCTGCTGTGTCGGGTAACACAGTCCTTGATGTCGACGGTTGTTCAGACATATTAAGCCTATCCAAAATATTCCTTAGCGATTCTTCAGGAACTTCCGATGGCAGGAGAATATATTCTGATGAAGAAGGATACAGGGTGATCCTAGCTCCAAATTGCGTTGGAGTGCTAGATGGAGGATCTTCCACAATCTCTTGTATGGAAATCAATCCAGGAGGAAGAGGTAGACCGTCAAGTCCGTAAAATATTTCTGGTGCCGAAGAAGTTATAAGTTCTACAGCAACAAATGCTTGGGGATTAACACCTTCCGAATCAGCTGTAGATGGAGCTGGTTTAGGAATAGAAGTGTTTACCGTCACACTAGGATCAGTTTTAATGTCCTTTTGTTGCTACAAAATTTCTCATGTTGAGGCAGGGGTACTAGAAATGTTCGAAGTAACCGGAGTCTCTGAGGATGTCGGAGTACTTGCTCCAACCGACCTAGGGGACTTTGATCCGGTCAAACGGGTCTGCTTTGTCCGGAATGGTTTCGCTTCCGGAGTTAATGACGGTTGACTCGTAAGTCTCCAAAAACGACGGGGTTTTGATTGACTTTCTTCCACAATTGCGGATTACTTGATCAACTCAAAATAAAAGGGGAAAATGTTTTCAAATTAAATGAATTTTAGATGCTTTGACACAACTTGTTTTTCAATTTTTAAGGGTTGAGAAAAAAACAAAAGATGACTCTAGTCGCCTTCGATTTTTAATGAGCCTGAAGTGACAAGTGCTCAGATGGACCTTTTCCTTTAAGGAGTCTGAAAATGGATGAAAGAGACTTCTCTGGAAATCTAGGCAGAGGGGATTACCAAACCAATCACAAAACTGCAGAATACTTTTTACGGTACGACAGTCAATCTTCCCGAATGCTATGTTCAGTGCATTGCTATCGATAGGGTGGAAGACACGACTTCCTAAGGATAAAGGATGCAACCTATTGTGGTCTCCCAATATATACTCAACGGTACGTGGGAGCACAAGTCCGTACTGGCACTTTCCATCTCAGAGTG
>APFE030927495.1:66723-125534 GCA_000404065.3 Pinus taeda | reverse complement strand
CACATGCATGTATTTGTTTTCAGCCTTCTTAATGTATAAATGACGATAAGAAAGCTAAGTGAAAATCTGAATTATTTTTAAAGCGACAATACTTAACAAATTTCTTTTCAAAATGAAGTGAAGATAAGGGCGACACTTTGTGATTTCAAAATGAAAACTATTTTTCGACACTTTAAAAACTACTAATTCAAATCATATACAAGAGTAACAATATAATCGACTATCAAGAACAATGGGATTCTCTTCTGTAACTGAAAATGACGCTTACGACACTTTCAGATTAAGAAACGATAGTTCGACTATGCTACTTCTTTGCAAAAGAGAATTGAAAATGGCCACAATACATAAAAACACTTATAGTTCTTTGCAAAATAGAGGTGGAATGATGGAAGAGAAGGGGGTTTTCACAGAGATATACTAACCAAAGAGAACAAAACTCTTGAATAGAACTAAAAATAGTGAAGAAGAAACCAAACTCTAAAGGTAAAGTTAACCTTCCCTGACCATCGCACCTGTCACACATGGAATCCAGTATGCAGCGCACCTACAGCACACGGGAAGTGCGATGCATACAAAATGCCTTGAAGGGAGGGAGCAATGGTATGAGTGCAAGACTTTTAACCAGTTTTTGCTCACAATTTGCAATTCAGTTCAGGGATTTAGGCCAAGTGATGTTTAGTAAATGTAAATCACAGGGGTTGATCTAAGGGGGTTACTAGAGCCACCACTTAGGGCAATTAGAACATTTTCAGATCGATTGTTTAATTCATAAACAAAACCCGGAGATAGACTGAAGCAGAATTGATCTACTTTGCATTTGTATAACAAATGCAGTTCGAAGGCTAGATGGATTGACTTCAGGCTCTGTCTGTACGTTTATAAAACAAACAAAGATAGACTAACAAATAATTTATTCGCTCCCCAGCAGAGTCGCCATTTTGTTACCGGGAATAGTGTCCACTCGGAGCTGCTATTCCCACTAAGACTGGCAGCTATCTTAGAAACAAAAAAGTAAAGACTACTTTCTCTTTCCTTTATGAAAATAGATAAGAGTGGAATAGAGGACACCAACCTTAGTCTTGCGCTTGGTTTCCTTGTTTGATTCCTCTCCTTCCTGATAGATCTTTGCTGCTTCTTCTTCGTCTGCCCAGCTTCAAAGAGCATGTATGGAATCAAAGCAGCATACTACTATCGAAGAACAGAGATTTATATTCATAAATAACACAGGACCAGATGTGTGTTAACCATACAAATGCATATATAATCAAACATACAAGAATATGGAGGAAAACTTGAATAGCTTTATTAATATCAAGAATAGCAAGAGGATTACAACCAATAGTTCTGACCCAGCATCATCCTCCAGTAAGAAAGCCCTTATTCACCTCAAGTAAAGCTTAGATCACCCAACACTATGAAGTTTTACTAGAAAACCAACAGCACTTCTCTACAAGATACAAGATTCCAGCCTTTGGATATCTGTAATGAGGGATCCATATGTAGATGATTGTAGGGGGGTGAGTCATCTTCTGGGTTCTTGATTAGTGTCCTCTCTCTGATAGTTCTTGATTCCACTTGGAGACTGATGATCTCTTACTCATCCCTGGTCGAAAACAGAGAGGCAAGTGTCAAAGGGGAAGCTTCTGGAGGATTCCATGATCTTCCACCTCGCAAACTGTCTCTGCCATTTGTCCATTCTTGCCCATCGCACCCTATAGAGGGGCCATTTAGTAGGCATCACACCCTTTACACTGGGAAGGTGATATGCATCGCATCCTCTACACTGGGTATTTAGTATGGTCCAGTTTTGACCATTTCTGAGCAGTTTTTAGTGGAGAACTTCTGGGAGATGATGTAACCAGCTGACCTTGTTCCTTTAGGTAGTGAAGAAACACTTTTAAGGACTTAGGAGCCCTCAGTTTATGGACATTTATGATTGGGTTTGCAGTGCCCAAAAATGTCTATAACACTGTTGCATTTCTATGTTTATGGTTATATTTATAATTTGTTTCATTCTTGTTTAAGTTTGGATTAGTGGTATCAGACTGGTTTGCTCTTTCTCTACTTTTCTTTTCAAGTCCCCAATGAGGTTAGGGTATAAGGAGTTAGGGCTCGATCTAGTTGAACCTTTTCAAGATCAACCTTGCAAACTCTGACGACCTCCCATGGAAGAAGAAAAGAAATATGAGGGGGCAGGAGATCCTTTCAAAACATTGCTTGAGGAAGCCCTCAAATGACAGAGGAACGCGATGATGGATAACTTTTCCCACATCATTTGACCACTGCCCACAAGTCACACATCTTCATCCAGTAGCTAATCTGGAGGTGCCACTCCATTTAAGGTACAAGTTAAATTTGATATTCCCATATTTGAGGGTGAGATAGATGTAGATGCCATAGATAAATGGTTGAATCTGTTGGAAGGATATTTTTTCAATTCATGACTTTTCCAATCGGGAAAAGATTACTTTTTCACTTCTTAAAGCCACCCGACATGTCAAGGACTGGTTGGAAACCTACTGTGAACAAAAGGACGAGAACAAATCCTCACAGTTTTTAGTCGCGCCCGCTTGGGATTCCTTTCGAGATGCTATCAAGGAACAAGATTATGCTGCCATGAGCTATGAAGATAAATATATAATGTGGACCACACTAAAGTAGGGAAGGGACCAAGATGTGCTACAGTTCAAAAATATTTTCGATACACTTCGTAATAAGTTGGGTATCAAGGATTCTAAGCAGAATTTGGTACTCAAGTACCACAGATGTCTACTCAAGTACATCCAAGACGAGATGTAGTTCCTAAACATCTCCTCGCTTGGAAGGACATACCAATACATTGTCAAGATTGAGCAGAAATTTAAATAGAAGAAGTGAGACTTTGGATCTACGAATCAGAAGCAAGGAAAAGGCATCCCCAAACCACAAATAAAAGGCAAAACCCAAGGCGGGGCAATCCAAGAAAACCTGTTGAAGTTTAAATTAAAGAACAACACCACGAAGACAAATAAGGACACAGTAAAATGGTGTGAGTTCCATAAGAGCTCCACTCACATCACAAGTGAGTGTCAGGCCAAGAAATCACTCGTGGCTGAGCTGAAGGCTTCTGAATCAGACACATGTTCCGACTATGAAACAAAAACCGACAAGGGGAATGACAAAGGTAATAAAATCATTGACGTTGAGCCCAGTTCCACCATGGCCACCACCAAAATCTAGAAGAATGAGCCTGAAGATCTAGAGGAGGGGGAACGCCTCTTCTAGTCACAAATGTGGGTAAAAGGTTCTCTACTGCAGCTTATTGTTGAAAGTTGGAGCCAAAAGAACCTCATTTTAACAGAGTTGGTAAAGTGGCTGGGCCTACCAATGACAACACATTCGCAGTCATACACCATTGAGTGGCTTCACTAAGGACAAGATTTCCTCATTAGCCAATAGTGTCACTTTCCCTACAACATCAAGCCCTTAACAGTTGCGGTACTTTATGATGTTTCTCCTCTTGAAGTTTGTGGTGTATTATTAGGACAACCATACGTGTGGAAGTGACATGTTCTATATGAGTCTAGACCTTGCTCTATGATTATTACTTTGGGAAATAAGTTGTATAGGATACCGGAGGTAGCTCCGCATACCACCATATATTTTATCACTGTTAAGAAATGCAATAAGATCATTTCCTAGACCAGGAAATTTGTTTTCCTTATGATTCACCCTCAGGGAAAGAAGAAGGTTGTGGCCATGACTTCCAAATAGGGCTCCTCTACACAACAACAGTATATGGACAAGGTCATGGAGGAGTATAGGGACATTTTTGTCTCACCTATAGAGGTTTTTCTATACTGTCAGGTCAATCACTCCATTGATCTGACCTTGAGCACACCGCTATCCAATGGACCGATCTATTAACGCTCTCTTGTAGTGAATGATAAGATCAAGAGGTAGATTCAGGAGTTGCATAAAGGGCACATCAGGCCATTCTCATCACCCTATAAGATCTTGGTTGTATTGGTATAGAAGAAGGATGGGACCTGGAGACTCTGTATTGACCATCAGACACTAAACAAGATCATTGTCTAGAATAGTTACCCAATCCCATTGATCGGTGATCTTACGGACCAGCTCAAGGGGGCCAAATTTTTCAGCAAGATTGACTTGAAGTATAGTTATCACCAAGTGCCTATCGAACCCTCTGATGTGTGAGAGATTGTCTTAAAATCTAAGGAGGGCCTTTTCGAATGGTTGATCATGCCTTTTGGGTTAATGAATTCCCCCACAACCTTCATGAGATTGATGGATGACATCTTGTGACCCTTCACCAATGCATTCATAGTGGTGTATTTAGATGACATCCTAATCTTCAACTAGAGTTGGGAAGGGAACCTCCACCATATTCGATAGATCCTTCAAACCCCGTGACAACACAAGTTGTGTGCCAATTTGGAGAAATGCACTTTTAGCATGACCTAGGTTCAATATCTAGGGTACATCTTTTATGAGAAGGGTGTGCATGTGGACATAGCCAAGATACATGTAATTTGGGATTGGCCAGCCCCAACCACTCTAATAGAGCTCCAAAAATTTCTAGGTCTTGTTAATTTCTACCACAGGTTCGTGTTTGGGTTCTCTCATATCACTTGACCTTTATGTCAAGTCACCAAGGGAGGGGCGAAAGAAATTTTTTTTTGGTCTGAAACCCAAAAGAAGGCATTTTCTGAGTAGAATAATCGCCTTTGATATGCACCAATGCTCACACTAGCAGACCTACAACAACCAATTTGATAATGAGACAGATGCCTCTAACTATGCTGCTGGTGTAGTTCTTACTTAGCAGGGGCATCTAGTGGCTTACCACAGTGAGACACTTTCAAAAACAATTCAAAAGTATCCCACTTACAACAAAGAAATGTATTCCATTATACAGGTCTGTCATCAATGGAAGCATTACATTATAGGTAAGGAAATGATCATCCACACAAACAACCGACCACTACACTTCATATAGACATTAGGGAAGTTGCAAAATGATCACCATAAAAAATGGTCCACGTATCAACATCAATTCCATTTGAACATTAAGTACAAGAAGGTAGAACCAATAATGATACATATTGGCTCAGCCAACCACCAGTCATTGCTCTAATCACTATGCTCAACTCCTATGGGCACAAGACTTTGGGGTGGTTGCATCTTTATGAGAGCAATGTAGAATTAAAGAGCACATTCCAAACACTCTTGGAAGGTAAGAAATTTCCAAATTTTCACCTCTAGGATGCACTGTTATGCCACTTAGGACGCATTTGTGTTCCAAGTGAGGGTGCCAAGATGATTTGGGAGGTGTAATATAGTCGGGTCACTGGACATTTCAGAGTAGACAAAATAGTGGCAATATTGTAGAAGTCTTTTTATTAGTCAAACTTTTGTCGGGATGATGGGAGGTACATTAAATCCTCCACCATTGCCAACCCAACCATAAAAAATCAAGGCCTATATACTCCTCTTCCTACCCCTAGTCGACCTTGGGAATCCATCTCCATGGATTACATGTTGGACCTTCCTTCTACTAATCACGAAAATGACTGCATTTTCGTTGTTGTTAACATATTCTCTAAGATGACCATTATGGCAACCTACAAGAAGAGTATCACAACAGAGGCCACTACTAAGATCTTCTTTGAGTGAGTGTGGGTACACTTTGGGATCCCACAATTCATTATCTTTTATCAGGACAATGGATTCATAAATGAATTTTGGTCAAGTCTTTGGTCGATGCTAGATACCAAAATCACTAAGTCCACGACTTTGCATCACCAAACTGATGGCCAAACAGAAGTCATCAACAGGGTGATCATACACATTCTGCACATGTACAACTTGAAGCATCGATGCACATGGGATGAAAGCCTCCCCTATATCTAACACAACTACAACAAAGCTCTCCACAACTCAACATGCCACAACCCCTTTTAGGTAGGGTTGGGATTTCATCCATTATGCCCCATTGATGTGGTTATACCATTTGCAGCTACTTAGACAAATTCGTCTCATGTCTAGTCTGAAGTCGATAGGGCTAACAACTTCATTGAGCGCATTCAACACATACGCCAATAGGTCCATGATATATTGGACAGAACTAATGCTATGTACAAGCAACGCCATAAGGAACATCATGTGCCACTCAAGTTCCAAGTGGGAAACAAAGTTTGGCTACATTTGTAGAAGGAATGCCTCATTGGACCCCATTGTAAGCTTAGCTCACTCCAATATGTGCCATACATCATCACTAAGGCTATAGGGAACAATGCCTTCAATCTTAGCATTCCATCGTTCCTTGGTTTGCACCTAGTGTTCAATGTAGACAACCTTTGACCATACTTTCCAACATTGTTGGACACAACCGACATTGCAGAACAACTCACACCAACAGAGCTAAACCTAGAATCCATGGAACAGTCCACAACTGGTCAAATATTGGACACACAAATCAAGAACACTGGCAAACAGAAGATCCACCTATATTGGGTTGTCAAATTTGGCCAACTCCTACACTAAGGCAAGGGACCAAGTTCAGCGAAAGTTTCCCCATCTCATGGAGGCACTCAACACAATGGGGACCATTAATTCCTAAGGGGGGAGGACTAGTCCAGGTGGATATTGGTGGGCACCCTACTATTCCACTTGGACCCCCAACATTGTCTCTTTTGTTTTTTTAGTTTCCTTAATTGTAGCACAATTTACTATTTTTGGCATTTTTTTGGGTCCTAAACTTCTATCGCTGTTTTGAGGCCCTAAAGGACGTTTTTAGGGAAAACAGAGAGACAAAAATTTCCCAAATGGCCATGCCATTTTTTTGCCTCCTCTTTTATATCTTTGAAATGAGGTATTATGATAGCCAAATAGAATCATAAGCCAAAGTTACGACCCCGAGAAATTGATGTATCGATTTTCCCAAACGAGGGCCACAGTTTTCGCGCTTCAACTCCTAGGGTTAGGTTTTTGGATGTTTAGGGTTTCCCATTGTTTATCAATAATAAATAGGCCTTGGAGCCTCCTTGTAACACAATTCATAGGTATTTATCTGCCACATCTCTTCTCAAAGATAAGGTACCATCACCTGAGCTAGTCTATTTCCATTCTGTTTGTAAGCATATTTCGGTATTCTAATATTAATGAAATTTTTGGACACCTAATGCTCTAAGGGTTATGGTGTGGAAGATAAATATTCAAAGGGAGTCCAAGAGACCTTGGAATATGGAATCCAATGGTCACTCCCATGTATTATAAAAGTGTATCATTTGTTAACATAAAAGGAATTCACCCTTTACCTTATTTGGCTGTCCACATTCCATGTGCATCTGAAATTGTATCATAGAATTAGGTTTGTACATCCCCAATTTATCTTGAATTTCTCCTCAAATAAGTGTTAGTCTAAGCTTCCTACACTCTAGCATTTTTAGGGGGTGTCTAACAATCCCTACAGTAATGTCTTTGTGCTTAATTCACCTACCACTCTGTCACTTTGAGCCCTGGCAGTTTACCAAATTTGCATCCGTTAGATTACATACAATCCTAAAACCTGAAATATGGTTTATATTGTGATGCATCAATGGGTTTTTACTATAGTTCAATTATTTTGGCCACAGGTTATTTGACTGGATTACAATTATTCCAGTAAGGTTTAAATTTGTATTCACACATATTTTGCAAATCTATAATTTCTTGTTCATGTATGGCCAATATGATGGTGCAAGAGCAATTATATGTTTTCATAATTCTTTTGTAATTTTCATTTATATTGGGGCCCTAGAAAAACTACCATCAATGTGCAACATGACAAAACTGAGCCAAACATCATATACAAATTATTCTTTCATGCCCTTCTATTTTCAAATCCATGATGGGACAATGTAGTTAGTCAATCCCTTGTCGGGCTACTGATTTTTCACTCTTCTAGAAATAATGCAAGCTGTAAATATATTGATATGAAAATGGTGGTTGTTACATGATTTTGGATTCAAAATAAACATGAAGTGTCTGTGAGCGGGAAGTAAGCATCTTGATTTCAGAAACACCGTGTCGAAAGAATGTCATATATTATGTTTAGGTTGCATGTTGCAATTATACTATACAAATAAATTCTGCATTTGCAAACATGGAGTTTGAGTACATCGTCCGAAATTTCGCATGGAGTACTGGAGATAATTGTGCTTCTTAGATTGGAAAACATTTTATCATTGCATTACACTCACACTCACTATTATTGGAATGCATGGAATTTTATCCATTATTAAATGTTTTTCATATTTGACATGCTTCGACTTGATCTTACGTGTGTGAAACATTAAGGTTGCATCTCATAATCCTTGCTCTTACGTGTCCTCTATTGACATTGTTGACATCATCGATTTGACATCGTCAATTTGAGGAGTGGAGGTGCCATCAACAGTCAATATCTTGCCTAGCCTTAATTTCTTGTCTTAGAACTAGAAGCGATTTGTTGTAATGATAGAGTAAACATTGGAGCTCGAGACATTGTTTTTGATGTGAAAAAAATTATACTCTCCATAGTGATACCACACTATTTTTCCACTGTAGTGACAACACAATATTCAATGCCCCGAAGAATAGTCAAATGGTTGAAGAATGCTTCACAGAAGAAGCCTAGTCATCTCTGGTGGTTGAATTTGGTGAGCATCACATGAGTTGTGGGATCTCCTTGAATCAGTTGATTGAATGCTCGTGTCCCCATTGAATTAATTTCTTGTGCATGGAACTGCTCCATAATTTTGAAGTGATGCATTTGATTGAGCATTGTAATTTGTTAAAGAGACTGTGCATTATGCGGAATGGTGAGATTTAAGTCAAAGTTATTCGTAGATGAAAGGTACGAATATCTTTGTGTAGGACACATTTATCATTATCCTAATACCTTGGATTGAGTTTTCAAGCTATATTAGTTCGTGGAGGCTTTCCGGGAAAGGATAAGTTGTATCTTCTCTTTCTTGGGTGTGTTATCTCTACATCTCAAGCTTATACTCGCTCTACTCAGTGTGCCAAACACTTTTTATTCCTGGAACATGATTTCTCACATTTATATTGTGATGTATGGCTAAATGGGTACGTGATATTTCATTCTTGAAGCTTGAGTCATTGTCTCCATATTTGGGCACTGTAGCTTTGTGGAAATGAGCTGTGAAGTTTTTCAATATCCTACAGCTGGAAAGTGCCATCGCAACTGCAGAGCGAAGATATAGTTGTTGTGCTCATCAATGAAAATGGCTTCAAATTTCTTGCTATGGTGGGAAAGCAATGTAGAAAATATGGCAAGCCATCAATGAAGTATAAAACCAATGTAGTCATTTGTTAAAGGGGTAGTCTACCTATGCCAATAATCTAATTTTTATTTGGGATGTAATGACCACTCCACTTGATGTCACTATTATCCAAAGTGCTCTTCCAAAGAGTTTATTCAAGAGGCACTAGATCGCCAATGCACTTGAGACAAATTTATATTGGAAACAATGATTAAGTAGTTATTCTCTCAGAAATTTTCTACTGGTTATCAGTTCAATTTGTCTCTGCTCATTATTAGGACCATACATTTAAATGCATTATATTCCTCTCAGCTTTGCGTTGAGTTGAAACTATTTTCGGGTGTCATTTTCTCTTGTTGAGACCAAGGAATTTTTGCATCTAGAAGATTGTTTATAGTATTTTTCTACTTGGAATCTACTCCTCTTCTTAATGTGTTGAGAGTACCCATGAGTATATTTTCCTCATTACTGTATCATTTGTTGAAATAATGGACAAAATTGATAATTTATTAGAGTTTTTAAGAACTCTAATCATTTCAATCGTTGAAAGCATAGTTAAAGTTAGCAAAGACACTCTCACAGATATTCAAACCTCTCTGCAAAATGCATAAGAACAGATTGATTTTTTGCAGCTTGAATCTCAACTGCAGCAGGAATAATTACAGCAGTGGAGTCATCATTCTGAACCTATTTCTGTTCATAACATTGAAATAGACTCCCATAAGCAGCAAGTTGATTCAGATCCAATACCTAATGAAGGAGCAGAGTTACATGCATATGCATAAATTTAGTCTACACTTCACAAGTCGGTCATCCTATCTTGGGAAGAGCTTGTCCATAACAAGCATAGAACAAATTTTTGTTATGATAAGGAGGTTTCCTTTAATATTCCAGATTATTAAAAACCCATCAAATTTAAAAGTGTTGGGTTTCTTCATAACAGTTCACCTTCACCTGTTCCAGATTTTGTTCCTCTTCCACATCAACAACAACAGATTGTGAGATGCCAAAATTGTGAAAGAGTTGGCTGTATGAAAGATCACTAGTTTTATCTTCATCCATGTAAGAACTATCATAAAACCACTTAGTCTTCAAACAAATGCTTTAGAAATAAGCCTCCTGCAAGAACAAAGATTCATATTGGATGGATCACTTCTTGGCAATGGGTTTCAACAGCCAAGAAGATATTTTTGTCATATGTCTTGTTCTAAAGTATTGAACAATCTTGCAGTTGAGTTTTCTCCATCATCTCACCTTGTATCTAATAGGGGTTGAAGTGATGGTCATCTACAAGCTTCAAATACACATCAAGTGAGTCTAAGCCTTAACCTGGCATATTAGAGTTGTAGCCAGAGACAACAATGCCCCTAAGCATGCCTTTGGTTGATGATCAGCCTTAAACCATCTATGTGGGGTTGAGACATCTCTTCAAAAATTGGGGACACTTCCTCTATCATAGGGCTTCAGCTTCTTTCCAATTTTGGAAGAGTTCCAGGAATTTCATTAATAATACCAGGGTTGGTGGTCATCCTTAAACCATCACAAGTTCAGATCTCCATTTTCAGGTTGAGGTTCTCCCTTTTTATGTGGGTGAGACCTCCCTTTTAAGGTTGAAGGTTTCCCTCTTCAAAACACCAGGAGCACTTCCTCTAGTAAAAGACCTTAGCTTCATGCCAGACTTGGAAGAGTTCTGGGAACTACACTAAGAATTCCAGTTTTTGTGGTCATCCTTAAATCACCCCCCATATACTGACATTTTAGAGAGCACATTCAACCTAGTGCTGCAATGCATTTTTTCACATTTTATATTACAACTCTCTTCTTGGAATCATACATACCCCTTTGGATTAAGGGGGGGAATGTTGGACACCTAATCATCTAAGAGTTATGGTGTGGAAGATAAATAGTCAAAGGGAGTCCAAGAGACCTTGGAATATGGTAATCAATGGTCACTCCCATGTATTATAAATGTGTATCATTTGTTAATAGAAAAGAAATTCAAAACTTACCTTATTTGGTTGTTCACATTCCATGCACATCTCAGAGAAATGAAGTGTTATTTCTACCACATTTATGTATTTATGGTTAT
Source organism: Pinus taeda (assembly GCA_000404065.3). Classification (NCBI taxonomy): domain Eukaryota; kingdom Viridiplantae; phylum Streptophyta; class Pinopsida; order Pinales; family Pinaceae; genus Pinus; species Pinus taeda. The sequence goes on along the minus strand of APFE030927495.1, from coordinate 114,134 downwards.
ATTTGTAATTTTTTGCGTTCCTATTTATGTTTGGAACAGTGGTGTCAAAGCAGTGTTTTCTTCTCTATTTTTCTTTGCATATCCCCAACGAGGTCAAGGTATATGGAGTTAGGGCTCGATCTAGTTGAACCTTTGTATGATCAACCTCGCAAACCTCAATGACCTCTCATGGCAGAGGAAAAGAAAGATGAGGGGGTAGGAGACCCTTTTAAGATATTCATTGAGGAAGCCCTCGAGCGATAGAGGAATGTGATGATGTATAACTTTGCCCAGATCCTTCGACAACTACCTATATGTGACACATATTCATATAGTACCCACTTTGGAGGAACCACTCCTTTTAAGGTACAAGTTAACTTCGATGTTTCCATATTTCAGGGCCAAATAGATGCAAACGTCGTAGATAATTGGTTGAATCAATTAGAAGGATATTTTTCAGTTCATGACTTTTCCATTCAGGAAAATATTACATTTGCACTTCTCAAAGCCACCCCACATGTCAAGGACTAGTGGGAAACCTACTGTGAACAAAAGGACGAGAGGGAATCCTCACTATTTTTAGCCACACCCACTTGGGATTCATTATGAGATGCCATAAAGGAACAATATTACCTTGTTGGGAGCTATGAAGATAACTACATAAAATGGATCATGCTACGATAGGGAAGGGACGAAGATGTGTTAGAGTTCACAAATATTTTCCATACACTGTACACTAAGTTGGGTATCAAGGATTCTGAGTGGAATTTGGCACTCAAGTACTGTAGATGTCTACACAAGTACATCCAAGACTAGATGGAGTTCCTAGACATCCCCTTTCTTAGCACAACATACCAATATGTTGTCAAGATTGAGTAGAAGTTTAAATAGAAGAAACAAAACTTTGGATCTGTGAATTCGAAGGGAAAAGGCATCCCCAAACCACAGAGAAAAGGCCAAATCCAAGGCGGGGTGGCCTAGGACAACTCAATGAAGCCGCAAGAAAAGAACAACACCATGAAGAAAAAGAAGGAGATGGTAAAATGGTGTGATTTCCATAAGAGCTCCACCCATAACACAAGTGAGTGTCAGGCCAAATAGTCACTGGTGGAAGAGATGAAGGCTTATGAATCAGATGCATGTTCCGACTCTAAGTTAGAGCCTGAAAAGGGGATTGAAAAGGAAAACAAATCATTAATGCGGAGCTTAGTGCCAATGTGGCCACCACCAAAATCCAAAAGAATGAGTCTGAAGATCCAAAGGAGGGGGAACGCCTCCTCCACTCAGAGATGTGGGTGAAAGGTTCTCCTTTACAATTCATTGTCGATAGTGAGAACCAAAAGAACCTCATTTCAGCAGAGGTCATGAAGCGAATGGACCTATCGACGACAACGCATCCGCAGCCATAGACCATCGGGTGGCTTCACCAAGGATAAGATCTTCGCATCAGCCAATAGTGTCACCTTCCCTACAACATCAAACCCTTCACAGATGAGGTACTGTGTGATCTTTCTCCTCTTGAAGTTAGTACCATATTATTAGGCCAACCATACTTGTGGAAGCAACATGTTGTAGGTGAGTCTAGACGTTGCTTTGTGATTATTACTTTGGGCGATATGTTGTATAGGATACTGAAGTTAGCCCCGCCTACCACCATCTCTTTGATCACTGCAAAGAAATGCAGTAAGATCATTTCCATGACCAAGAAATTTGTTTTCCTTATGATTCTCCCTCAGGTTAAGAAGAATTTTGTGGCCACGACTTCCATACATAGCTCCTCTACATAGCAACAACAATTGGATAAGGTCATGAATGAGTATAGAGACATTTTCGCCTCACCTATAGGGGTACCTCTGAACTGTTAGGTCAAGCACACCATCTATCTGACCACGGGTGCACCGCTAACCAATGGATCGATCTATTGATGATCTGTTCTAGAGAACAATGAGATTAAGAGGCAGATTCAGGAGCTGTTGTAGAAAGGGCACATCAGGCCAAGCTCATCACCATGTGGGAGCCCGATTGTATTGGTACAGAAGAAGGATGGGCCCTAAAGACTCTGTATTGACTATTGGCAATGAACAAGATCATTTTCTGGAATAGCTACCCAATCCTACAGATTGATGACCTTCTAGAAAAGCTCATGGGGGCCAAATATTTCAGCAATATCTAGTTGAATTTAGGTTATCATGAGGTGCCTATCAAACCCTTCGATGTGTGGAAGACTATCTTAAAATCCAAGGAGGGCCTTTTCGAATGGTTGGTCTTGCCTTTCGGGTTGATAAATTACCCTACAACCTTCATGATATTGATGGGTGACATCTTGCGACCCTTCACCAATACATCCATGGTGGTGTATTTAGATGACATCTTGATCTTCAACCAAAGTTGAGAAGAGCATCTCCACCATATTTAACAGATCCTTCAAACCTTGCAACACCACAAGCTGTGTGCTAATTTGGAGAAATGCACTTTTGGCATGACCAAGGTTCAATATATGGGATACATCATTGATGAGGAGGGTGTGCATGTGGACCCAGCCAAGATACAAGTCATTTGGGATTGGCCAATGAATGAGCCTAAAGATCTAGAGGAGGGGGAACGCCTCTTCCACTCATAGATGTGGGTGAAAGGTTATCTACTGCAGTTCATTGTAGATAGTGGGAGCCAAAAGAACCTCATTTCAGTAGAGTTCATGAAACGACTAGACCTAATGATGATATCACATCTGCAACTGTACACCATTGGGTGACTTCAACAAGGATGCGATCTCTAGGTCAGACAACAATGCCACCTTCCCTACAGCATCAAGCCCTCCACTGATGAGGTGTTGCGTGATGTTGCCCCTCTTGAAGTTTGCAATGTATTATTAGGAAAAACATGCTTGTGAAAGTGACATGTTGTATATGAGTCTAGACCTCGCTCTGTGATTATTACTTTAGACAATAAGTTGTATAGGATACTAGAGGTAATCTGCCTACCGTCATCTCTTTCATCACTACAAAGTAATGGAGTAAGATCATTTCCCAAACTAGAAAATTTGTTTTCCCTTTGATTTGCCCTCAGGGCAAGAAGAAGGTTGTGGCCACAGATTCTAGATAGGGCTCCTCCGCACAACAACAGCAGATGGACAAGGTCATGGAGGAGTATAGGGAAATTTTTTGCCTCACCTATAGGGGTACCTCTACACTATCAGGTTAAGCACTCCATCGATCTGACCCAAGGAATGCTGCTACCCAATGGAACAATCTATTGATGCTCTGTTCTAGAGAATTATGAGATCAAGAGGTAGATTCAAGAGTTGTTGTAGAAAAGGCACATCAAGCCAAGCTCATCACATAATGGGAGCCTGATTATATTGGTATAGAAGAAGGACAAGACCTGGAAGCTCCGTATTGACTATCAGGAATTGAACAAGATCACTATCCAGAATAGGTACCCAATCCCATGAATTGATGACCTTCTCGATTAGCTCAAGGAGGCCAAATATTTCATCAAGATTGACTTGAAGTCAGGTTATTACCAGTTGCCTATTGAACCCTTCAATGTGTGGAAGATTGCCTTGAAATCTAAAGATGGCGTTTCGAATGGTTGGTCATGCATTTTAGGTTGACAAATGCCCACACAACCTTTGTGAAGTTTCTTACTCAACAAGGGCATCTAGTGGCTTACCATAGTGAGACACTTTCAAACATAGTTTGAAAGTATCCCACTTATGAAAAAGAAATGTATTCCATTGTGTAGGCCTATTTTCAATGAAATCGTTACATTTTGGGAAAGGAAAGGACCATCCACACAAATCACCGACCCCTGCAGTTCATATAGACGCAAGGGAAGTTGTAGAATGATCACCATTAGAAATGGTCCACATAACCACAAAAATTCCATTTAAACATTAAGTACAAGAAGGGCAGCACCAATAATGTTGCAGATTGCCTCAGAAAACCACCAGTCATGGCACTGGTCACTGTGCTCAACTCCTGTGGGCATGACACTTTGGGGTGGCCCCATATTTATGAGAGTGATCCATAATTCGATAGCCATACTAGACACTCATGGAAGGTAAGCAAGTTCCAAATTTTCACCTCTAGGATGCACTACCATTAGAGGATTTTTGAGGTCTAAAATGGGCCTCCTAAGGAAATTCTAAAATAATAGTGGAAATAATAAAATAAGATTAGATTACAACATTAAATTTTAAAGGGAAAAAAGAAAAAACTATTTTTCTACTCGTATTTGCAACTTATCTCCCTATTGGTTTACTCAAATTTTGAGTAGAAACACTCTTTGGATGCAAAATTTGATTACTCATCCAAGGCGTACCCATGTTTCATACTTTTGATGGACCCTGCTACATGAAAAATGATAAATACATGAAAAATGTGATTGCAATCACATGTTTTCATGTATTTCTCATTTTTCATGTAACAGGGTCCATCGAAAGTATGAAACATGGGTACTGCTTGGTTGAGGAATCAAATTTTGCATCCAATTAGTACTCCAACTCGAAATTTAAGTAAAACCTTGGGGAGATAAGTTAAAAATATGAGTTGAAAAAGTAGTTTTATTATTTTATTATTTTTTTACTTTTTAACTCCAAAAATGGTGAATCATCGCCCATGGTTGACATCATCATCTTGAATCCTATTAGTTCTTATAAATTTTATTTTTGTTGTACATTTTTCTTAGGAGGCCCATTTTGGACCTCAAAAGTCCCCTAACGTATGCCACCTAGGACACATCTATGTTCCTTCAAGCATGTGTGCGAAGATGATTTGGGAGGTGCACTATAGGCAGGTCGCTGGACATTTCAGAGTAGAGAAAACAGTGGCAGTATTGCATAAGTCCTTTTATTGGTCAAACCTTTGTTAGCATGTTGGGACATACATTCAATCATGTACTGCATGTGCCATTGCCAAATCGACCATCAAGAAGCAAGGCCTATACACTCCTCTTCCTACTCCCAGTCGACCTTGGGAATCCATCTCCATGGATTACATGTCAGGCCTTCCTTCTACTAAGCATGAAAACGATTGTGTTTTTGTGGTCGTCAACAAATTCTTTAATATAGCCATTATGGTGGCCTACAAGAAGAGTATCGCATCAGAGGCCACTGCTAAGATCTCCTTTGAGCGAGTGTGGGTACACTTTGGGATCCCACAGTCAACTATCTCTGATCGGGACAAAAAATTCCTAAGTGCATTTTTGTCAAGTCTCCCTTTGATGCTGGATACCAAACTCACTAAGTCCAGGGCTTTCCATCCCCAAAATGATGACCAAATAGAAGTCATCAATAATATGATCATACACATTTTTCACATGTACAACTCGAAACATCCACACACATGGGATGAAAGCCTCCCCTATGTCCAACATAACTACAACAGAACTCTCCATAGCTCAACGAACCATAACCTCTTTCAGGTAAGACTGGGATTTCAGTCATTATGTCCCATTGATGTGGCCATACCATTTGTAGCTACTCAGGTAGATTGGGCTCATGTTAAGTCAGAATCTGACAAGACTAACAACTTCATTGAGTGCATTCAACAAATCCACGAACAGGTCCATTATATATTGGATAAAGCCAATGCTAAGTACAAGCCATGATCAACATTAGGTGTCGCACAAGTTCCAGGTGGGGGACAAATTTTAGCTACATTTGTAGAAGGAACGCCTTTTTGAACCCCATCGCAAGCTTCACCCACTCCGCTATGGGCCATACATCATCACCAAATATGTAAGGGACAATGCCTTTAGGCTCAACATTCCACCATTCCTTGATCTGCACTGAGTGTTCAATGTAGGCTGCCTTCAGCCATACTTTCCACCATTGTTGCACACATCCGACATTGTCGAACAACTCACACCAACAAATCTAAACCCATACTACATGGAACAAACCACAACTGATTACATCATGGACAAATATATCATGAACACTCTCCATCAGAAGATCCAACTGTATTGGGTTGTCAAAGCTGGTGAACTCCCATATCAACGTAAGTGGCTTACCAAGGACTAAGTTCAATAGAAGTTTCCCCATCTCATGGAGGCACTCAATGTAATGGGGACCATTTCTTCCTAAGGGGTGATGAATGATCTAGGTGGATATTGGTGGCCATCCTCCTATTCCACTTGGACCCCCAACACTATCTCTTTCAGTTTTTTAGTTTCCTTAATTGTAACACAGTTTACGATTTTTGGTAGTTTTTCGAGTCTTGAACTTTCGGAAACATTTTGAGGCCCTAAACAATGTTTTCAGGGAAAAAAGAGAGACCGAAAAATTCCTAAACAACTTTCTTAATTTTTTTTCTTGGCCTCCTCCTTAATATCTTTGAAACAAGGTATTATGATAGCCAAACGAAGATCGTATGCCAAAGTTACCACCCTGGGAAATTGATGTACCAATTTACGCAAATGGGACTCACAATTTTGGCGCTTCATCTCCTAGCGTTAGGTTTTTGGATGTTCAGGTTTTCCATTGTATCTTAATAATAAATAGGCCCTAAAACCTCATTGTAACATAGTTTAGAGGCATGTAGCCATCACATCGTTTCTCAAAGATAAGCTACCATCATCTGAGCTAGTCTATTTCCATTCTGTTTGTAAGGATATTTCAGTATTTTGATATTAATGAAATGAAATGTTATTTATGCTGCATTTCTGTATTTATGGTTATATATGTAATTTTTTGCATTCATGTTTAATTTCATATCATCCTTATTTTATAACATCGAAGAAACTTTCATGGTTCTAGCTGTTCTTACAATATAAAGGTCATTTTGATATAGTACTTCCTTCATCATGCTTATACGAAAATCTTCATTTTTTTGAAGATTATCTGCATGCAAAACTTTAAAAACAAATATAACCAAATACAAACATAAAGAAGCATGAATTTAACTATATCATAATCATGTTACTACAATGGAAGCATCAAATCATTCATGCTTTGGACATCAAATACCTAAACCTGGTTAGGTTCATAATCAACAAGATACACATCCTTTTATATATTAGACTTCAACTTCTTACTAGGATTTTGTCATGAACCCTAGACTTCATATTTGAGACACAAAGGCCTTAGATATCAACAATTAAATCAAATAAAAATTCTACCATACATCTATGGTTTCAACAATTTTAAATTCAACTAGGGTTTGTTGCAAATCCTAGATTTTATCATCAAAACTAAATCGTATTAGAAAACAATATCTAGAATATCAATCTTCTACTAGGGATTTGTACAAACCCTAGAATTCACAAACTATGAGCATCAACAATTAGGTTAGCACACTTGCATATACTTATCTAGGATTTCATGCATTTCTCATCAATATCTACTAGGTAAACCCAAGAGACAAACATCAATACATCAAATTTAGATACATAACAATTTTTCTATGGGCTTTTTGTCTAGGAAAATCCTCTCTACGGATAGAGACGATCCCTCTAGCCCAATGAGTGGGACAAGAAACTTATGTGACAATCTACAAGGACATTTTCCTGAATTACAATCAAAATGAGTGAAGAGGAAGATGGCCTACCTCGTTATGATGCTATAACGTACGCCTTCGTTGAAGACCTTGAATCAATTGCGCCTTAGGCTTAGCTCTACTGCTCACAACATTTGGATTCCTGCACAAGAGATCAAAGACATAAAAAAGCATACAAGTACAACTAGCATAATCAAAAGTAATCCACTTAACAGATCAAGGAGAATTAAGTTAAATGATGCATTAACACAAACATTGACGGAAAGTGAACCAGCAGTTGTATATATTAAATAAATAAAGGAGGAAGCATACAACAAAGCCTTGATGTCAATAAGCTCTCCTAGAGTGAATGTCCGAGTCTAAGATCAAGCTCTCCAAGCACTTCTTCTCCTATCCAAATGAGTAGCATGTAGGCATTATCTCAGCATAAAGGTGCAAATAGCCAAAGACTAACCATTTGGGAATGGGATTGGATGAATATATAAGCAGGGAAAGGGAGTTAGGATCTCTCCAATGATAGGAGAAGGTCCTCATATCAAGGAGGTAGCTCATAGGGATAATATGAAAGTGAAATATTTAGATAATTCAACCACATCCACACCAAACAACCTCTTTCTCATTGTTATGGAAGCCTCTAGATCACGAAGCTTATTGTCCTCTTTGGGAAAGCTTTCCTTTTAGGGATAAATGTCAATATACAATTGAAAAGAGCACTAGTAGCGTGAGGCTAGTATAATGCAACTTGTCATCAACACTAGTTTCTAGTGTCATAGTAGTGTTGGTATTGAAATTAGGGTTTTAGAGTTCAGGGAAAACTCAAGGCATGTTTCTGTAAGTGTTTTAGGGAGGATCTAAAGTTTATATCGAGATGGGTACATTGTATGATTGCAAAGTTTTGGGAATTGTGGGGTATGACACAGGGAAGTGCAAGAGGTGTGACAAAATACTATGTAATAAATGCCCCTTAAAGCATGAAGGGAGAACAAAGAGTGATGCCTGAGATGCTTTACGAGATTTTGCAGGGACAAGAAAAAACACTATTAGGAAACCTACAAATCAAGGATGCATATACATATACATATATGATATCAAAAAATGAATCCACGGTATGGATGCAACCATCCAGATAGAAAGGACTATGTGAAAAGATCCATGGAATAGACACATCCATCCAAATGAAAAGGATCATCTGTAAATCTAATATCCAAGGCATGGACGCAACCATCTGATATAGAAGGATCATCATCATAAATATAAAGTTGCATGGTATGGTCACAACCATCCGTATAGAAGAAGCATGTGTACATTCATGAACAATACATAACTCCATGCAGCCTGAGTCATATCATACAAGATTTTGGGTCTTACGCTCCATCCCAACCCGGTCAAAGTATGAATTCTAACATGCAAATGAATGTGTCGAAGTCGAACATGCTAGAAAACCACCTGATTACCAACGAATGATGTGGACCATTAACAAGTGCAAGAGAAACGATCAATAATGACAATGGCCCTCAAGGTACAACAATACAATCCATGAATGTGAAAATGAAGTTGATCTAGAACACTCATGGAATCATCCAATCGAAGACCAATGATGTAAACCTATCATCCAATGTGAAGAAATTTCCATTAAGGCATGCAAGCTCTAAGTTAATGAAAGGGAGTTTCTAAGTCATTTTCCTAGATAATGAGTTGAAGTCGAAAAGAAGTGACCCATCAAAGGAGGGCCATAATTATTCCCTCATCATTGACATGAAATAAGGAATAAAGTGAAATGAATGAGTACAATCAAGACTGTAGCAAAAGGTTAGACAATGTATAGGTAAAAAACTACAGATAGGACTTTTCTTGAACATATTGGCGATACGACTTCGAAGTGTGGCATTATTTGACTCAAAATACAACCATGGGTCATGATGACGAAATAGAATAGTTAGATGAGAGGAAAAATGGGTCACCCAAACTCAAAAAGACAAGTGACTGAGTGAGGACATCCTAAACCCAACACGAGATGCAAATGAGTGTCATGTTTAAGAGTGACATGCTGCCTATACAAGAGATGTTTCACTTTCATTTTTCCCCACTATTTCTAGTGAGTACCCCAATTATTTTTATCACAAGCTTGAAGGGAATAACATATTCTTTTCATATAAGTTCATTCTTTGAATGAATCCATCCTAGTAATTTTTACGAGTCCTAGGAATGAGAAACCTAATCTCATCATGGTGACAAGTCTTTTGTCGTTTTATTTTTAATGAGTCAGACAGAAGAATAACTTAGTGTCTTTTTCATATTTAGAGAGATTTAAAAAGAGATGAAAAAAAAACTCCATCATGTCCCTTTTCATAATTTGTCTCTCGAATCCGAAAAGGTAGAAAACAATATTCAAGAGAATCTCTTGACCATGTTGACCAAGGTGTACCTTTTTCGTTAATAGTCAATCCATGCCCGAAAAAGGGGTAAAAATATACTAAGATGACGTCAATTCATTTAATTTAATGAGTTCGAAAGGTCAAGTACTTGACAATCTTTTCATATTTAGAGAGTCAGAAAAGAGCTTAAAGATGTCTCTAGGGGGGTTCCTTTTTCATTTATTTTAACAAGTCCGAAAAAGAGATAAAACAAAAACTCTTTGAATCAGTAAAAAATGATCACTATAACCACCAAAAAGAACTTATAATTGAACAAGGACAACCACACATCATTGATATTAAGGAAAATAATAAAATATTGGTAAAAATGTATTTAGAACTTATGAATACACTAAAAATAAAAACATTTTTACCATTTTCACTTGGAGTAAATTGGAGAGCACATTTTTTCCTACTTTCCTTGATTCTTCAGGCAAACAGTGTGGGAGATCCAAGGCATCATTTCATGAACCGTCAGCCATAGGTAAGATATATTCCTTTTTCCCTACTTTTCATTCTACTTTCATGCCATTTCTTAGTGTTTTTATCAGCGAGAAGAGAGGATTTCAAAATTTTAAGTCGGAGGCGAACAACGTGGGTTTTCTCATCGGGTCTGTGTTGATCGCCCTTGAGCCCGAAAGGATCTTTCTCTACCAGCATGAGATTAATTAAAACAATCGCTCTGGCCGCAAGGTGGAAAAACTTGATGATAAATCTTCTCTTTTGACTGGAATTTTTGAGTTTTTATCCCATGAAAAGGCATTTTAATCATTTCTAATGGTTATTTTGCATGAGATTTCAACAACATGGTTATCTGTTGGCTTGAGGGGGCCTGACCCAGGTTTGGAGTTATTTAGCCAAAAAAATCCCTGTACTATTGGCCCTTTCGGCAACAACCCATGGAGAGGGGACTGAGGTCTCACCCGAAGCAGTATGGGGGGATGTTGGAACCAAGTTTCCGCACCCTTGAGATGTTTGAGGGGTTGATTTATTCCATGATCTGAAAATGGGGTACTTAGGCTTCTTGACTAACTTACAAGTACCTCTCCCACTTCCAAAGCTTTAAACATTCCCAAGTCTTATTGATTAACCAATGCATAATTAAGAAATGCTTGAAAATATAGGCATGTTCTTATATTTATTTTCAACTGATTACTTGCTTTAATCTCTATTTTCGTGCTGTAAATTAATGTGCTGACACTAATGTATAAATACTTATGACAATAAATACTATAGCAGAGATAATGCAACAATAAAGCACACACAGAAATGACAATTTAATTAGGAGTTTTCCCACACTTCTTGGGCTACGTCTCCATGAGCTCTAGTCAACCCAACTAGGCTCTCTGGGATTATGGTATAAGTATTTTTACAAGCTCTTTGGCTCAACTCCTACTATTCTACACATAAACAGTGGGTTTAGACACCATTTTATCCCTTGGCTCTTAAAGCTATAGCTCTTGGTTCTGGCTCTTGGCTCTGACTCTAGCTCTTTGGCTCTGGATCTCAGCTCTTGGCTTTTGGCTCTCTTTCTACCTTCTATCAGGTTACAGCTCTCTCTGGGATTTTCACTTGAACTTCAAGCAACTCCGTTGGTTGTGTATGCTTCTGCTTTTTATTTTTTCACTCTCTTTTTGCTACTACCTTTTTTCTCTGTGCTCTTTGGCTTCTGCCTCAGCAGCAAACCCTCAATAATCAAGAACAACAACTAGCAATCACTTAGCAACCATCAACAACTCAGTCAGCCCCTCTGTCTTTGACATCCATGGCTTTTAAGCCAAAACAACGTTGTTGATTCATTTCCCTTTCGGGATCTTCGTCTTCCTGTTTTTGTCTGCTTGAATTGCTTCTTTGAGCATTAGAAATCATTGCTAAACACCCTCAGGGATGAATGCCACCTATTCCAAAACAGAAGGAGCCATCGGCGCTTTGAATCCTTCAGAAACAGTTGTTCTCTGTTTACACAGAGAACATTGTAAAAACACCAGAAAATCCACAAAAAACACAGTTCCAGACTTTTCATAAATGCACCCTAAAATCCCATTGGGTTTGCCCACAAGTCGCTGTCGCAAATCGCTAATGGCATGTTCCAAGGTTTTCCTTTGTATTTCAAAAATACATTAAAACTGTGAAAATAATGTAAAAATGGCCCCCTCTGAACTTGAAACAAAATATATTTTCATTCACGAACACTTTCGGGTCCAGTTTATTGCATCGTGCATATACATATAACATATGGCTGCTCCTCTATAATGCTCCTATTATGATATGATAATTTCGGCAGTTGCACCATTGTATCGCCCAGGGTCTCTCCTTTGCCTTATGGTATCGCTGATTGTGATCCACTGATATCGGCGATCACGGTATCGCATCGGCCCAGTCCCATCACATGTTATGCTTCCAACTACCCGTCGATTGCCATTGCCATTCAGATCTAGACCTTTGATCGGCTAGATCCGATGGTTCTTGTTTATTGAATCTTTGACCTCTGATAGGCTCACCTTTTTTGTTGCTTTCTCATGTTTTTAGCCTCTTTCTCAAAGAAAAAAAGGGGAACTTCTATTTATTATAACTCCTTCATCTCAAGTCCATTTTTTCCCATTCAAGTTGTGTTGGATTCAAAATGAGGAGATCTCTGCAATGAGACTATTTTCGAGAGAAGCCTGTGACTTTCATTTTCCTCTAATTTACAAAGGATTTGTGCCATTTGGCACCTTTTACCTCTTGTATGAATTCTTTTAGATTTAAAGGTTTATCCAGGATCCATTTTTGGATCATGCCTTCCCACTAAAAGAACTTTTGGTCTCCAAAAGACTGATATACTGATCTGAACAGTAAATGACAGTGACTCGCCCTCTTCTTTCAACCTCCTATACTTGCCTTTGCATAGTGCCTTTGCATAGTGCCTTTCCTGTAGAACTTCTGCTAAAATGGTCACAAAAGGTGGTTTGACCTTCTTTGCCTTGATCATTGATCCAAGGTGGCTCAAACAAATGTGAAGTACATCTGCTCCACAAAATTTCATTTGTACCTGTTTGAAAGGTTGTCAACAACAACTGTTAACAACAACAGGCATACAAACAACAACTAGATGGACTAACTCCTACCTCATCAAAAGAAACATATTTCACATCTTGTGAACACCTCCATGTCTTGTATCTGCATACAAATGATGGGATAGGCAACAAGGCCACAAAACATGCCTTTAAACAAATGACCCTTCAAGTCAAGCATGTAGAAAAAGAACATTAAGACTCTTTTTCAAAAGATGAAACACTTCGTCATTATCTCCATTTGGAGACCAAGTTAACTTCTCCCAAGTCAACATGGCATAACATGCATGTCAAAGAAATCAACCCTGCAAGTTAATTACACATACATGTTCAAAGACAAGGCATCATCAACATCCCCGTGTTCATGCATCTCATGCTTATGCATGCATTTCATCCTTCAACTTTCACTTAAGCACACTGTACTTTCGAAGCTGAAATGAAATATAATGTTGCAGCAACAAAGTGAGTCTCCTACCCAACATTTTTCCATTCACCATCTTGTTAGACTTGCAACTTGTATTCCATTAACAAACAAATGAAAATAGATGCATTAATAGACATGCAATCTTAATCGGATAAGAAATCTAACCATTTCTTACCAATCCCTTTCAAAGGTACTACATCTGTCTGCACATTGACATCAACATGTGAATATTTTTGAGACACATCATTCATGGAATTTTCCTTTCCATTTCTACCATCTTCTCTTTCCACTTTCTTCAGTTTTGGTGGAAGCATTGTTGGATTCAGTGTCCAACATTTTGCAGCAAGATGTCCTTGCTTATTGCAGTAAGTGCACTGCATATGCATCCTCTTGATAGCATGATTTTCCTTGTCCAATGGAACTTTGGCTTCTTGGTTCTTTTCCTTCAAAAGTTTCCTGTATGTGGCCATTCTCTTCCAACATCTAGAACATCATGGTTATCCAAACCACAGAAGGAACATGCAAATATTTCCTCATAATTATGTGGAAATTCATCATGCTTTGAAAAATCAAAAGGAATATGTTTAGAACCAAATTTATACCTGCCTCTTTCACCTTTATTGCCTTCATGAGGAGGTGAATTGAGTGAAGAAGTAGCTCCCTTTGGAACACCATCAATATCTTCAAGGCTATCAGAGTCTCCCCATCTCTTTGGTTCAAGTGTGTGCTTATGAACACCTGCATCCTGCAAATGATGTTTCAAGCTATTGTATTCTTCTTGAATACAACCTTCACACTTTTGAGGTAGAGGACATGAAATGAAACTCCTTCTTGGGACTGTTTCAATGGCCTTCATGTAGCTTTGGAAGTATCTCCATAAGATTGTCCATAGCCAAGACGCAAATACTTAGGTCTTTCCTCAACTATTCTTGGTTCAACAATACCTTGTGCATGCTTTCCCAATCCCTTTCCTTCATAGCCCATCTTGGACATTAGCTTGGAACTTATGGCTTTAGTATGTTTTTCAAAAGAACCAATATAAGCATTCTTAGAGGAATTTGAAGACAAACTGTAATGGCTTACCTCTTCTTCAAGTCGGTACTTGACTAAGGCTTCTTGGGAAACAAAGAGTTGTGTTTCCAACTCATGCATCCTCTTCAAGTTCATATTTTCAATATGAAGTTGCCTCTCCATTTCCTACAATTTGTTAGCAAGAAATTGCTTCTCTTCCTTCATGGAATTCAGTTGTTTTCTAAGTATGTTTCTCTTCCTTCCATCCTCATACATTTCTCTCACCACATCCATCATGGTGGACAACTCTTGCTTCATGTCTTCATCAAAGAATCTTGTGAAGAGATCAGAATTTGAAGACCCACTTGTAGAAGTTGTCACTATTCCAATGAACAAAAAATCTTCAACAAGATAAATAAAGAGCTTATTTAAGCAATCTCTTGCAACAAACCTCTTGTGTTTTAGATTTCCTTGAGGTCCTTTGGGATAGAAGAATGCCTTTAGCCCTTCTTCTTATTGTCATTCCTAGATTGAGCTATCATTAGCTTTCCCTTCACCTCTGCAAACTCATAAAATAGTCAGTCTATAAACAAGCATGTAATCAATCAGAAAATCAATCCTTGACTTCCCAAACACCTTTAAAACAAGAAATCTCTTCTCTGTCAATCAAGCATTCTAATATAACATTCTTAAAGGTGTGTTTAATCGAACTTGGTTCTGATATTACCTGATCTGAAAATGGGGCACTTAGGCTTCTTTTCTAACTTACAAGAACCTCTCCCACTTCCAAAGCTTTAAACATTCCCAAGTCTTATTGATTAACCAATGCGGAATTAAGAAATGCTTGAAAATATAGGCATGTGCTTATATTTATTTTCAACTGATTAATTTCTTTAATCTCTCTTGTTGTGTTGTAAATTAGTGTGCTGACACTGATGTATAAATACATATGACAGTAAATAATAAAACAGAGATAATGCAGCAATAAAACACACACAGAAACAATAATTTAATTAGGAGTTCACACACACTTCTTGGACTACGTCTCCATGAGCTCTAGTCAACCCAACTAGGCTCTTTGGGATTATGGTATAAGTCTTTTTACAAGCTTTGGCTCAACTCCTGCTATTCTACACATAAACAGTGGGTTTAGACACCATTTTATCCCTTGCCTCTTAAAGCTCTAGCTCTTGGCTCTTGGTTCTAACTCTTAGCTCTAACTCGGGCTGTTTGGCTCTAGCTCTCGGCTCTTGGCTCTTTGTTTTGGCTTACTTCTGCCTTCTATTAGGTTATAGCTCTTTCTAGGATTTTCACTTGAACTCCAAGTGACTCCCTTGGTTGTGTACGCTTCTGCTTTTGCTTTCTACACTCTCTTTCTACTACTGCCTTTTTGCAATGCTCTCTTTGACTTCTTCCTCAGCGACAAACCCTTAATAATCAACAACATCAACCAACAACCACTCAACAGCCATCAATAACTGAGCCAACCCCTCTGTCTTTGACATCCACAGCTTTTAAGCCAAAACAGTGTGATTGATTCATTTCCCTCTCGAGCTCTTCGTCTTCCTATTTTGGTCGGCTTGAATCACTTCTTTAAACATTAGCAATCATTGCTAAACACCCTCGGGGATGAATGCCACCTATTCCAAAACAAAAGGAGCCAACGGTTCTTTGAATCCTTCAGAAACAGTCGTTCTCTTTTTACATAGAGAACTTTGTAAAAAAATAGGAAAATCCACAGAAAACACAGTTTCAGACTTCAAATTTTCATAAGTGTGCCCTAAACTCCCATCGGGTCCACCCACAAGTCGCTTTCGCAAGTCGCAAATGGCATGCTCCATGGTTTTCCTTTCTATTTCAAAAATACATTAAAACTGCGAAAATAACGTAAAAATGGCTCCCTCCATACTTGAAACAATATATATTTTCATTCATGAACCCTTTCGGGTCTGGTTTATCACATCGTGCATATACATATAACATATGGCAGCTCCTCTACAATGCTCCGATTGTGATCTACCGATTTCATCGATCACATCATTGCATCACCCGGGGTCCCACCTTTGCCTTATGGTATTGTCGATTGTGATTTGCCGATATCAGTGATCACATGTTATGACTCTGACTGCCTGCTGATAGGCCAGATTCGACGGTTTCTATTTACTGCCACTTTAACCTTCGATAGGCTCACTTTTTTTCTTTTTTCTCTTTTTTTAGCCTCTTTCTCAAAGAACAAAAGGGGAACTTCTGTTTATGATAACTCTTTCATCTGAAGTCCGTTTTCACCCATTCAAGTTGCGTAGGATTCAAAATGGAGATCTCTACAATGAGACTATTTTTGAGAGCAGCCTGCGACTTTCATTTTCCTCTGATTTACAAAGGATTTGTGCCATTTGGCACCTTTTACCTCTTGTATGAAGTCTTTTAGACTTAGAGGTTTATCTAGGATCCATTTTTGGATCAGTCCAACTATGAATACCTTTGCGTAGGTTGCTTCACGCACTTTCCTAACCTGTGAGGCCTTCGCGATCTGTTATAATCGCCTTCGTGCAATCCTAACCAGGGGCTGAGGTGCTTTCGAGCTGCTAAAGTAGCGATCTGCACTATTTCCCCAAGTTACACTGCAGATCTTACTTATCTTCTTATAACTATTAGTTAACTTCACGTGAACAAATACTTATCTTATATTCACTTATTCAACACATTCATATAAGTTCGCGCATAAAATAAATAGTAAACCTGCAATTTATACTGAATATACTTCCATGCATAAAATAGGAAAAGATACACAAAAATAATGTAAAACTTCTCTTTATTAAGGCTTCAATTGGTTACAGACTTAACCTTCCCTGCGCACTTAGATTCAGGGTTCCGTGCACTCAGCTGCGGACTACTAGGCCTTTGCGCACTTAGTTGCAGAGCCTTCTCCTACTCTACTACCCAAAGACATAACTCGATGCTTCAACTAAGACTCAATTCATCATCATTAGATCTTACAGACTACTTAGATTTAAGATGTCTCTTAACACTTAGAGCCTCATTCTATTTATATAATCCCATGGTCTACAGACCATGGGTATATATTTCAAGTCGACATTACATTACAAAAGTAAGGGCGGACAACCCTATGACTCAATTATAACTTCGCGCTCTGTGCCCACAAATCACGGAGTATTTACATCAGACTTAGTCAAAACTTGGGCTTTAAGCCCTAAAACTTGCCTTGGGGGATCCCATGCCCAACAGGCCCCCACCACAAACATCTTAACTCGCCCTCGAGTCACTCCGTCGATATCTTTGCGTGGTGACCTCCCAACTCTACTTAGACTCGTGCAAGGTCGGTAGTGCACTGAGTGACTGCCTGTTGTATCTCCTGGATACGTTGTTCAGAGAACGTGGTATCTGAATTACTTCCCTGTATCTGCTCCTGCATCCCTTGCATCTGTTTATAATCTTGCACCTCCTTTTAGCTGCCTAGAGTGCTAAGACTATGCTTTTTTCAGCTAGTCAGATAGCTGGGCCACCCGTGTATGGCTTCAACTGACTACCATTCACTTTGCCTAGGAAAGGTTTTCCATTTAACTTTACCAACTGCACCACACCTCTGTCTATGACCTCCTTAATAGCATATGGTCCCAACCAATGCATTCTACATTTTCCCAGGAATTTATCAAACTTACTATCATACAGTAACACCAAATTGTTCATCTTGAAGGTGCACAACTTAATATGTCGATCACGCTAGGCCTTTTCATGCTGCTTTTGTACCTACTGATCTAATCCAGCCAGAAACCATTCTTCTTAGAGTTCCTCCAACTGCGCGAGCCTCTCCTCCAGGGCTCCATGGTTCCTCATACCGATGAGCACTGCTATGTGTAGACAAGGCATAATATACTCCATTGGTATTACATCGTTTTATCCATAGGCCAGCCTAGAAGGTGTTTGTACCATCAATTTCTTGCATGTTATCCTATAAGCCCACAAAACTGCTAGTACGCACAGGTCCCAATCACTTCATTGCACATTATATGCCCTGTTCAGTGCTTCGCACACTCTTGCACAAAAATTGTCACCATGACATTCTGCAATCTGTGTGAGTCTATCACCACTCATACCTTCCTCCTTTACAAGTCTTAAACCTCAGTTCTTCATATCAAGCCTTGAAAATAAGAGAAATACCTTAAAAATCTCTAAAACTCTGGTTCCACACTTATTGGTCATGCCCCCTGCACACTTGACTGCTCTGTCTTTGTGTTATGGGTGCGGACCCCTGTAAAAGTTAAAAAGGCACAAGTACATTCTTAAAAACTCACTCTGAGTCATTTCTAGAAGCTTCTAGAGGGAATCTTGAGGTGGCAAGTTCGCTCCTTAAAGGTTCATGCATCCCATACCTTAAGGAGCTAACCCCTTGATGTGAGGAGCTTATACCTTTGAAGGAGGACTCTATCCCTTCAATGGTGGACCTGTAACCTCCTTCCTTTGCACTATAAAATGAAGTGTTGGGATGGTTACTGAAGAGGTTGAAAGCTTAATATTTTTGAGGTGAAATGCTGCTAGAACTTAGTCTTCCTAATTGAGCTTTTGAGAGGAGAGATTACATACCTTTTTGATCTCATTTGGAAGAGAGTGAGGCTTTTCAATGTAGAGGAGATTCTTGTTTGGACCCTGGGAAGAGCTTGTACAACATCAAGGCACCAAAGGTTGTAAAGTTCTTCTATTTCAAAGTTAATACAATCAAGTTTAGTTTTCTCAATAAGTTGTGTTTTATGGTTTATTTCATGGATTCCTTGATCACCATGATGAACTTGATTTATTATATTAGCTATGCAGGCGTTATTTGATGTGTGCTTGTTTGTGATTGTAGGTTCTTAAAAGGAAACTCTTTCGAACGGTTGGAGCATGGCTACCACAAACTAGCATTGGACTTAAGGTAGGGTCTAAACACCTCTTTAGTTTTTATTAATGAATCACAATATGTTTAGAGAAAGGTAGATTTGCTTGTCCTACTTGTTGCTAGATATCTGTTGATGCTAGGGAGATCGGCCTTGTCCTCAAGATTGATTTATCCAGCCAACAAATTGGCGACTCCGCTAGGGAATGAATTTGGTTTTTTGATTTTCCTTTGTCTTTGACTTGAGAAACTTGTTTTTGTTTCTGGTTTTTGCTTGATGTGTGTGGGAATGGGTAGTTTTTAGGTTCTGGATTGCTTTTTTTTATTTTGAAATTTTCAAGAGGACCACACGTTCTGTTTATAATACAGTGCAGACATCTCCACACTGTTGTTTTAGTGCACAGAGCGGCACCACATTTGGTTATACTGGAAGCTTGCGGACCCTGTCAAAATTTTCGAAAAACCTAAAATCTTTTCATCCAGTCAAGTTTAGGATTTATTTATTACTTTTAGTCTCTGCCCAGATCTGCATGTGTCCTGTCAAAAGTCTCTTGTGAGTAAGTTCCATTGGTGTTTTTGTTTTAGATTATTTTCTAGAATTTTTGCATGCCTGGATTGGTTTTCACTCGGTCTCACTAGTGACTTAAAGATTAGAAGCCTAAGAAACCTTAGATCACCCTGGTATCTTTTGTCTTCTTGATGAGTCTGGCTGGTTTGTGAAATCTTCCCTTAGTGAGAAATAGATTTCGTTTCTCTTTGCAAATATTTAAATGAACTTGGTCATAAGTTTTGAATTTTATTTTATAAAAGAAAACAGAGCTGGGTGTTTTTTGATTGATTTGTTATTTTGAACGAATTAATCCTTAGTTTACTTAATAACTAAGTAAAACTTCCTCAAAAACATTTGAAGCTTTTATTTCGATTAGGTTTTTAGAAGTTTTTAGATCTCAAGATTAATTTTTCATAATTTTGAGTGTTTTCTAGAAATTGTAGAATCCCTTTTGAAAGAATTGTTTTCTGTAGTTTTGAGTGTTGAAGAAGAAAAAGAGATTTATTGTTGTGAGCATAATTAGTAATCTCGTTTTGAGTTTATTGAAAAAGAAAAAGATTTTCTTTTCATTTACATGTTGAAGGAAATATTTGTTTTTCAAGGAATTTCATTCTCAACTCTTTCTTTTAGATAGAGATTCATTGAAAGGAAAAACGAATTGTTTATCATTTGAGGTGCATTTTTTTTAGTGTTTTTGGAGTCGAGTCTTCACACCATCAAAGTTTCATCTCCATACCTATTGACTTAAGAAACAACCCATAAAATTAACACTTAATTAAAATTGATCGAGAAATCTTTTTATTTGTAGTGATCTTATCACCAATATAGCTTAGGCTAGTATCTTGGAGTAGGGAGTAATTAACTCTCCAAGATAGTTAAAACAAACAAGTAGCTATATCTTGCGGTAGGAAATAAATCCAATTGTAACTGATATAATCTGGGAAGTTCCTCTTAAAGGAGTCAATCACGAGATCATGTCTGAACCTTTGAGACAATCAAGTATGTCTCATTGGGAAAGATAGCAGATTTGCACGTACTAAAAATGGTAAACCTCACATTAACCATTGTCAAGGAGCCAGGGGTCACTTGTTGGTAAACCTCAGATTGATCATGTCGAGGAGCCTTCAAGGGGATTGAGCTTTTTTACTCTGCCCTTGTGCGTAAATCTGATCGTAAACTGTTCCCCCAGTTGTATTTGTTACTGTTGGTAACCTTAGTGACCATAATCTTAAGATTCTTTCCTAAGGTGACGGTGAAGGACGGGTCTCACTATACCTGGAGCAGACATCGACTAGACTCACTTGGACTCTCTGGGGTTTCTCTTCACTCGGGATGGTTTTGTGAAGAAACTTGTGCTAGTCAGTTTCATTAAGCAGGTTGACGAGGTAACTGTTCCAACCGCCATTTCTGTGTTGAGTTTTGTGACGTTTGATTTCATCACCAACTAGTGTTTTCAGTAAGGAAAGTTACTATTTGTGTGTGGTTTTAACTCTTAGATTTTTTAAGTGTGTGATTCAATTGTTTGGTTCTTTAGAGACTTTAGGTGGTTTTACTGAGATTTTCTTTGTTTGCGTGTGAAGTAATTAAATATTTAATCGTGGCTAAATTACTGAGACAATCCCGTAGATTTTGGGGGAAACCTCCCAAATATACACCAAGTCAGCTTGAAGGGCTACGAGCTCTTATATCACCTAGTGACAGTAGAGTTGGGTCACTGGAAGCCAGAGAATCATCTTTAATTTTTCACCTTGATTATCTAGTTCAAGCAACATAGTATATTTCTGAACCAATTTCATTTTCCGAAGTTACTGGTAGTATTTCTCCTACTAGCGAATTAATTGAGGAACCTGAAATTTCTGAACCTGAAACCGAACCTGCTGCTACTCCATCCTCAGGATTTGCTTCTTCAACTTCTAGTGGTCCCGGTTCACTCAGGGTAGGAAGTGTCATTACCCAAAATCTTCCTTCTAGACTCATTTCTATTGAAGAACTTGTTAGTCCGGATGAAGGTACAACTCTCCCTAAAAATCAACCAACTTTATAACTTAGGGAGTGTGAACCAATCTTCTATATTCCTTTTAGAAGTGATGCTTGGTATGTATCATTGACAAACTTTTTAGAAAATCTGGGTCTTGCTTTTTCACCACCTTGTATTCCTTTTCATCCTACGCCCAGAGGTTATTATCCTCCTTCGAATATTTCGAAACAGTCATCCATGTTTTCCCAAACACCAGAAACATTTTTATGTGGTGGCCCTTCTGTTCCTTCTGGGTATCAGTCACTCACTCGTACTTTTTCAAGAGCATCTCCTCAACCCATTGAACATGGGATATCAACTGGTAATAACAGAACTTCATCGTTGAGCGTAGAAGAAATTCTTATGATGTCTGGTACTATTCCAAATCCACAACCTCAAGGTAGTCAGTTACCGCCTGGAGGGCAACCTCAAGGTAGTCAGTTACTACCTGGAGGGAAACCTCATGGTAGTCAATTACCGCCTAGGGGGCAACCTCAAGGTAGTCAAATACTGCCTGGGGGGCAACCTCAAGGTAGTCAAACACTGCCTGGGGGGAAACCTTGAGAACAATACATACCTTCGGGACAGTACATACCTCAAGGTCAACCTTAGACTTAGTATACCTCAAGGTCAACTCCAGTATCAATATATACCTCAAGGTCAACCCCAGTTTTAGTACATGCCTCAAGGTTATCAACCTCAAGTTCAGTACCCAACTCAAGGTTTCCAACCACCTTCTAGTCAACCATTTGTACAAGGAGCTAGAAATGTGCCTCTCAACTATCAGCCCTACACTCAACCTGGTTATGGTCCTCAATATGCTCAACCTTTTATGGGTCCATTCCTCGGAATGAACATGGTGTGGGATCCATCTCAAACTCAACAGGTTTTGCAACCTAATGTGCTGTTATCAAGTCAACCTGGACAACCTTTGGTTTCTGGTCCAATCCAGGAACCTGTCCAACCTACTGTTCAAACTTTTGCACCTGGTGTAGTTCATCAGCTTGGGCCTAGTTAACCTCGAACTTCACCTTAAACTGCTACCTCAACTACAACAGCTTCTATTCAATCTACCCCACCTACTTCTGGAGTATCGACAACTCTGGTTTCTATTGTTCCTGCATCAACTCCTCAGACCTCTTTACCACAGTTAGGACCTACAGTTTAGACTTTAGTTCAGATGCTTGTAGGACAACCTGGTCCAAGTACGGTTGTCACAAGTCAACCACAATTCACTTATCAACCGTACTAGGGACAATATCAATATGGTCCTGCTATGCAAAACCCAGTTTATTAGTATCAACCATACCCTGCATATACTTATCAGCAACCTCAACAACCACTATTTGGTCTGGTTAATCCTGGTTTTCTGGGAGGATATAATATTCCTAATGCAAATCCAATTCTAGGTTATCCTGGATATCCTCCTCCTGGAGCTAGTCTTGCGACCCAAGGTTTTCGAGACCCTAACGATCAATTACCTTTTATTGCAACTTTGAATTTACCTAATTTGTCGCGCCTTACGAATGATCCAAGTTACTATCTTCTGAATTGGCTGCCAATGCCTAAAAAGTTGCCTAGTGATATCCTAAAGTTTTAGGGTAAGTCAGGAGAAGATCCGTCAAATCATGTGATGACTTATCACCTCTGGTGTGCATCTAATTCTATTATAGATGATTCAATTTTCTTACGTCTTTTTCAACGCACTCTAATTAATCTCACTGCCAAGTGGTACATTGAGTTATCACGAAGCCCTTTTTACAATTTTAGTTAGTTAGCCACTTCATTCTTAACTCATTTTCAGTTGCCTATCAGATATGACAATGGCATGGAATTATTAACTTCATTAAAACAGTCAACGTCCACATATATTTCAGATCATATTTATGAATAGTGACGTCAACAACGTTTAGTAAAAGTTTTTATTCCGGATCAAATTTTGGCAGAATGGTTTGTTAAATCATTATTACCTAAAATCACTGAGGATGTAGCTAAGGCAGGAATTGTTACTGAAGAGCAAGTAATTGCTCGAGGTTAGTACCTTGACCTCGTTTATATGCAGTCGGGAACTTTACAAGAAAAAATCCCCGATCTTATGAAACAAAATCAAATAACTGCAGCTCCTTCGGGTCTCATGTTGCTGATGGTATGATTGGTTTGGTTAGTACCAAAAGCAAGAAGAAATCTTCAAAGAATTCTTCTCCTATTATAACTTTACCAGATTCCCTGATAGGAGATTCTTCAGCTGAAATTCCTACCGATATCCATGTCGTAGAATCATCTACGACCAAATCAAAATCCAGCAGTAAAAAGAAGGGGAAGAAGAAAAATAAACAAAACTCAAAAGAGAAACCAGATAAAAAGGAACCTACTGATGAGAAACGTAAACCTCGCTATCCTTGTCGCATTTATGACGAGGAGCATTTTACAAGAGATTGTCCACATCGAGCTGAGGTTTCGAAAATCGTCAAAGGTTCTCAAATGCCTGTTGTCTTGAAGGACACTTTTCCTAATCAAGATAGCAATATGATAGGCTCTTCCTCAAATGCCACAAAAGAACCCATTATGATGATGTCCCATGTCAGGATTGCGACGCGATCACAATATTATGGTAGTAAGAATCCTGTTGGTGGTAAGGAAGCAGAATCTTCTAATTCAAACCCATCAACTTCAACTCCTTTTGGTTCTGATCCGCTACAGATCGAGAAACCTAATCCAGACTTAGTAATCAAACCACCTGCTAAAGGTATACTTCAAAAGTCAGCTTTCAATCCACATGCAAGAGCTACTCAGAACTATAACATTGTTGAAGATTTAGCTATTTCTCCTTCAACAATGTCGGTTTTGGAGGTGCTGCAATCATGCCCATCACAGCGTAAATTTCTATTGTCTGCTATAGGAGATGTTGATATTCAGGATTCAAACCTTATAATCTTCAATTTAGAGAATAGTACACCTCGCCTACCTCATCAAATGGCTTTCCAGATCCTAGTGTTAGTCAAAAACAGACCTTACTTTCAGACTGTGATTGATGAGGGAGCTTCTACGTGTATTATGTTGATTCAGTGTTAGAGATCACTTGGCTCTCCTACACTCAATCAATCCCCGATGATTCTAAAGGCTTTTGATGGCCAAGGGTTTCATCCTTATGGCATTTTGCAGGATCTACCTATAGGGGTTGAAGGAAAAATTGTAAATCTAGATGTGGAAGTGGTTGATGCCCCTCTAGATTACAACCTTCTTTTGGGTCGCAGTTGGTCTTACGCTATGACTGTTGTTGTTTCAATGGTCTTTCGGCTTATTAATTTTCCTCATAATGGAAAGATCATTACAACAGATTAGTTCACTTATTTTTCATCTGACCCAGCCTCTTCTGATAGTATTCAACATGTCGGTAAAACAGTTATCCCTTACAAGGATGTTAGGGTAGGTTTGATTAAAGATTCTAGTTTACTAGGAACCTTTTCATTTCCTCTTCCTAACATATCGCCTTCTTTTGCAACCATTCATATGATTTCATCGAACACTATTACTTTTGATGATACTTGGATCGTACCTTCCAATTCTGAGGTGGACTCATTTGGTGATGCAATGCCCTTGAGTCCCTTTGAAGTTGCATATCAGGCTGTACAGTCGTTTTCCGACTCTTGTTCAACCTAAATTGATCTAATGAATGTGGTCCATGGGGAGTCACTTTCAATCTCAACCTCAGATTCAACAAATCTTTCTGATCTTGTTCATACTGATGAGCAGATTCGTGAACTTTTGTCTGTTGATGATTTGCCATGGGAAGATCTTCATCATCGATCTTCATTTTTACCTAAGCTTGATCATTTTGAAAATGATTTCTCATCTATTTTTACCATTGATTATGTCAAAGAACCACAAAATCCATTGCAACATCCTGATTTTGAGTTGAATTTGTGAAATATTTCTCAAACAGTTCCTATTGACATTTCAGTGAAACCCGGAATTATTGAAAACCTTCATATAGGTGCTTCCTGTATGGATGAGGAAATCAAAACTTATAAAGCCCTATTTCAAGAATTCCACGACGTGTTTGCCTGGTCATATGAAGAAATGTTAGGAATCGATCCATCAATTGTTTTCCATGAAATTAAAACTTACCCAGATGCTAAACCTGTCCGGCAACGTTTGCATCAGATACATCCAAGAAAAGCTGCTGCTATTAAAGCTGAAGTTGAGAAATTACTTTGAGTAGGTTTCATTTATCCAATTCCTTTAACAGATTGGGTATTGAATATTGTTCTTGTTAACAAAAATCAAGGAACAATAAGAATATGTATTGATTATAGGGACATTAATCGAGCTTGTCCTAAAGACAATTATCCAACCCCCTATATCGATCAAATTATTGATGATTATGCCGGCAGTGAAATGTTCTCCTTTATGGATGGTTTTTCCAGTTACAATCAAATTAACATACTCCCTGCCGATCAACCTAAAACGGCTTTCATTTGTCCATGGGCGACATTTTCTTATTGCAAGTTACCTTTTGGATTGAAGAATGCCGGACCAACTTTTCAAAGGGCTATGTCTTACACATTTCATGACATCAAGCACATTGTGTAGCCTTATCTCGATGATTTACCTACTCATTCATTACGTATAGCCAATCATCTCACTCATTTATGAACAATCTTTATGAGATGTAGGCATTATCGAATTAGGTTAAATCCACACAAATGTGTTTTCTGTATAGAAACGGGTCGTTTACTCGGATTTGTTGTCTCAAAAGCTGACATTCGTTTTGATTCCTCGAAGGTTGAAGCTATCGTCAAATTACCTCCGCCTTTGACTATTCGCCAACTCCAAAGTTTGCAAGGGAAAGCGAAATTTTTATGTCGTTTCATTCCTAACTACGCCGAGAAAATGAAAGGTTTTACCAGGTTGTTGAAACAGAATACTGTGTTCTTTTGGGATGAGATAGCTAACAAATCTTTTGATGCACTTAAAGACACGTTGACCCATGCACCGTTATTGCATCCTCCCAACTACAACCAGGACTACTTTTTGTACCTCGCCGCTTCTCATTCCACCATTGAGATGGTTTTAGTTCAGGAAGATGAATTCAACAATGAACATGCGATTTACTATCTTAGTCGAACTCTGAATCCGACTGAGCTTAAATATTTGCATGTGGAGAAATTGGCCTTGGCAGATGTTCAAGCTGTCCAAAGATTTCGTCACTACATCCTATTACGCAAAACCACGGTAATTTCTGAATCTAACCCTATGACGTATATTTTGACTAAACAACTTCTAGGGGGCAAGTATTCCAAATAGATAGTTATCCTGCAAGAATTTGACTTCGAATTTAAAAAATCCAAGGCAAAGAAATCTTTGGTTTTTGCGGAACTGATGTGTGATTTCCGGCGTACTGATGCTGAAACTGTGGCGGAAGAACCCATTGTGGATGAATCCTTGTTTCTTATCAGTACTCTTGATCCATGGTATGGAGATATAATTGTCTATCTCCAAACCCAAACTTTTCGACCTAAAATATCACAATCTCAGCGAAGGAAAATATGTTTCCAATCCCAACAGTACAATATTATTGGAGATACACTCTATCGTTGTGGAGTGGATTCTGTTTTCTGACGTTGTCTAACTCATGAAGAAGATGAAAAGGTTCTAAATGACTATCACTCTGGAGCATGTGGCAGTCATATGTCTAGGTATGCCACAACCCAAAAGATATTGCGCGCTAGTTATTTCTAGCCATCCTTATTTAAAGATTGTATCAATGCAGTCCGGAAATGCCACAATTGCCAAATTTATGATCGTAAGATGTGTGCTCCACCTGCTCCTCTCCACCCTATAATTGTCTTCGGTCCTTTCGCAAAGTGGGGTATCGACTTTATTACATGTAACCCTCACTCGGATGGGGGACATGCGTATATCATCCTTGTGGTAGATTATTTTACCAAGTGGGCCAAGGCGATGCCTACATTTTTGGCAGATGACAAAACTACTGCAATTTTCATTTTCAATCATATAATTGCTAGATTCGGTGTTCCTCAAGCTATTATTACTGATCATGGAAGTCATTTTCGAAACATCATGATGACTGAAGTAACAGATCAACTTGGCCTACGTCACGATAGTTCTACTCCATATTACCCATAGGCTAATGGTCTAGTTGAAGCAATCAATAAAGTTCTAGTCACTATGATCCAACGAATCATTGGTATTCATCGATCGAATTGGAATAACATGTTATTTTCAGTGCTTTGGGCATACCGAACCTCAGTCAAAAAATCAATTGGTTTCACTCCTTTTCAACTAGTTTACGGGTTGGAAGCAGTGTTACCCATTGAATGCGAAATTTCGTCATTGCAAATAGCCATAGAATTACTCCTAGCCACTTCCAAAGAGGAGAAACGTTTGTTGTACTTAGCTCGGCAAGATGAGAATCGACGTGATGTTTCATTAGCAATTGAGACTCATGCAAAATGAATAAAAGCTCAGTACGACCGAAATGTTACACCTCGTAATTTTTCGGAAGGCGACCTAGTTTTACTATACGATCAAACAAACGATAAGCTAGTGGCTGGAAAATTTGTAGCCGTGTGGCATGGTCCTTTTTTTGTTAAGTGGAAGCTGGCAAAAGGGGCCTATGAATTAGTAGATTTTGACGGTGTCTCTTTAGGTAGACCCAGAAATGGGCTTTATTTGAAAATATATTATGCTTAAGTTTGGCGTGGAGATTTTTGTTAGAATAGTTTCTCTCTAGTTGGTGTGTTTTAGATTAGAAAGTGTGCCAAGTTTAGAGAGTACTTTTTATCATTATTCATGCTTATCTTGATTTTACTCTTGATATTATAGATGTCGACGTCTCTTCAAACATACATTGGTTTTGCCGATGGTGCTTGTTGTAGTACACGAAACATTTCTTCCGTAACTTGGGTTATCTATTCACCCTCTGATGAGTTAGTATCTATGCATGGGGTAAGCCTGGGTCAAACAACAAATAACATTGCAAAGTATAGTGCAGTGATTGAGTTATTATCTGAATCCATCTCATTTGGGATTCAGAGTTTGATTTTTAGGTTAGATTTTGAACTCATTGTATTACAGCGTAATAGGGCTTATGCCATTAGAAATCTAGTGTTATTAAGATTGTTTTTGAGAGTTCGTCTCTTGGAATGTGAATTTGACTACATTGAATATCAGCATATTCCAAGATATTTAAACACATTAGCAGATGCAGTTGCTTCTCGAATGTTAAATAGACATTTGCAATAATCAAGACAGTAAATTTAAAAACATTCCATAAACATGTTATACAAGATAGCCAGTAATAGTGATATATCATAGCATAGAAGTATGTCAAAAATACATCGTCTTTGATCATAGGTTGAAAAACACCTTATGATCGGCAAAAATTATAGTACAAAAAGATATAAAATGTCGTATGGGTCTACAAAGGTGATCATCCTACCCCTTCTGATGATCATGATAAGAAACCACTGCTCGGGCCACCCTACAAAGGAACCTCCTAAAAGGTCTTGGGATCCCAATCACATAGCGCTGTAACCTAAGTGGAATATCATCTATACTAGTCTCTGGAATATCTGCTGTCAAACTCTCTAGATGATGCTCCAATTCAGTCAGGGTCTCTGCTGAATGGTCTTGTGGGGCCGATGTTGCTACAATAGGGTGTCTTCTCTCATAGGGCTGGAGAGCAGCTAGTCGCCGTGGACCCACATCTGCATTTAAAACTTTTTACTGTCAGTTTTGGACGATTTAAAAACAAAAAAAATTAGTTAAAAATTTAGAAAATGTTGAAAATAATTTTACCTGAATCATCCTATTGCTCTCCTGGTGGAAGAGCCATGTCTGGATCACCACGATAATCCATCCCAGCATATGGAAAGTCCTGAATCACAAAATGTTGGTTCCCCAACCAACGAAAATACTCAGGTGGAAATCGGACAACCTTTGTACCCTCCTCAGGATGACAGGCCATCATTGCAACCTAGCGCATAATCCTATGCTCTCGGGGAAGTCCAGCCTCAACGAAAGCTGTTGTGGGACCAACATAGGGACCCTCTCTAGGCCAAAGCTCACAACTAAGAAACCATATCCAAAGTATTTTAGTTGTCCATTCTTTTTTCTAGTCAGTTGGCCTTTTACTTTTGCCAACACAGCCTCGCACCAGTTGAAGATGGTGCCTCGGTAACAGTTTACTGCCATTCACATTTGGGATCCCGTAGCTACATGCAATGTTGCAGTCCTGCATAGTCTGGTGACAATAAATGCAATCACTTTAAGTCCAGGACGAGAGATAGTCTTGATATCTATCCGTTTGTCCTCAATTTGGTCATTACAAAACTCTACTCGGAGACTAGCGACGAACTGGCCACCTGGCCTAGTCCCGAATAGAGATAATCGTTCGCCTCTCTTGGGAAAACCAGTCAGGAAATAAATGTCCTCTAGCTCAATTTCGAGCCGGTGGCCACCAATTATGAAACATTGGTCCTGTGTGCTCCACCTGTCTACCAACCATTGCAGAAAGTCTACCTGAGCCCTCATGCCGGGTATGGCCTAGAATTTAAATAGTCCACATGCTTTTAATGCTCGTATTGTAGGTGGATGAATTAATGCAGCTAGATCCACATCTTCATGCTCCCATTCCCACCAAATGAGCATTTTGTATATCTACATTGAAAAAAAAGGGGGATTAGAATAATTTAGTTCAAAATTTTCGGGTGGAAATGGAAAAAATTGACATTTTAAAACTTATTTCGCGAGGTCCACACCCACTAGTTAGGGACAGTTCATAGGTCCGCACTCGTCCTTAAGAGAAGGTGTGGGACCCCAACTTTTTCCTTTGTACGAAAAGGTCGGGGTCCGCAGGGGCCGCATGTTGCACCTGCGAACCCCCCACGAGCGGTTTTTAAACAAAATTTTCCTTTAAAGATCAATTTTTAAAGACCAAAATGAAAATTAAACGGTTGAAATGCAAGATAGGGATGATGTGGATTACCTGGAGCTGACGGTTTTCGATTCCAACGGTCTGATTTTCCGCAATCTTCACAGGAAGTTTCTTACCAAAAACTCTTACTTTTCACTCTGAAGTCAAACGGTAAAAATGAATTTACAAAAGCCATTTTTATAAGCTTTTTTGAATAAATAAATTTTTTATTTTTTTATTTTTCACTTTAAAAGGGTAACTTTTGATGCATTTTTATTTATTTTAAACAGGTATGAGTAATGTTTTGAGTTTTTGTGTAGAATATTGGATTTTCAGGAAGAATTGATCATTTTCAACAAAGAGGATACTTTTTCACTTTTTTCAGACTCTTCCAAAATTTACGGAAAAGCGAAACATAGGAGTCCTCTTTAAGCTCTTTTCTGACTCGTAAAATATGAAAAGATTGCCGAGTTTTTCTTTTTAAACTCGTTAAAACGAAATTAAAAGGATAGTCCACTTATAGCTCTTTTCTGACCGTATAAACATGAAAATATTGCCAGACTTTTGTCGTTTCAAGTTCGATATTGGTAATAAAATGACATGTCTTTGATCATTTTTTTACTTTTTCAGATCAGGGGCACTAATTATGAAAAGTACTCCTTGATCGTAATGGTCAAGCGGTTCTCTGAAGTATTATTTTATACTTTTACGGGCTTGGGAGACACAAATTTACAAAAAATGACAACCATGGAGTTTTCTTCAGTTTTTCTTCTGACTCCCTAAAATTGAAAAACACCGAGTTTTTCCTATACTGGACTCGTTAAAATTCAACAGTAAAGGACCTGTTCAATTTTAAACAGGAAAGGACCACTCTTCTTAGGGTTCGAATTTTAAACTAAGTTGGACTCATCCGAAGGATAAGCTTATAATCAAACAAATGTTATTCTCCTCAAGCTTGTAAAAAATAAAGAGGTACTTGCCAGAAATGGTGGGGGAAAGAGAGAAAAATGAACCTGTTTGTTATATTTGTGTTTAGAAAAGCAGTTAACCACTCTTGAACACGACACTTTTTGTTCACCTGGGTTGGGAAATCCTTTGCCTAACAGTTAATCGAACCATATTGAAAGTCTTCAGCCAGTTTTTGGGTATTAGCTTTGGGTCAATTATCACCAA
Organism: Pinus taeda; assembly: GCA_000404065.3. NCBI lineage: Eukaryota > Viridiplantae > Streptophyta > Pinopsida > Pinales > Pinaceae > Pinus > Pinus taeda. The sequence continues at coordinate 82,182 of APFE030927495.1, read as the reverse complement.
ACCATCTGCAATGTCATTAGGTGTTCAAGAGGTCAGTTCAAATAAACCATTCATTTGCAAAATATCTGTCATCCATCTTGACCATCCCTGAGTTAGTCCTTGCCAAATATATTTCTTCAAAACTTGATCTATGATTTTGTGTTGTGGGCTTGCCTACGACGGATCGCTTTCTATCGACTCCAACTCATTATCTAGAAAGATGATATAGAAATCGTCAGTACCTTGGAATCTACATGCCCTAATGGCAGGTTTCTCGCCTTTGACGACAAGTTGCATCATTGACCTTTGATCAAAGGATTATGTGACATGTTCGACATCAACTCATTTATTCACATTTCATGGATTGTACTGAGTACTTTGAGGGCCATTGGCATTACTAGTGGTTCTTCTCACACTTGTTAAAAGTTCACATCATTTACTAGTAATCAGGTGGTTTCTACCATGTTCGACTTTGATACATTCATTCACATGGATAGAATCATACTAGTTCAGGAAGTAGAAATCAAGACCCTAGATCTAGTTCCCACCATCCAGGCTGCAACGAATTTTGTTATTCATTATACAGTAGACTATTCATAAACAGATGGCTGCGTCCATACTGTGTCTCCATATGTCTATACTTGTGATGTATTACAGAATCATTCATGTATCAGAGCAGTTTAGATATTTTTCTAGTCAGTTTTGATCTGAGTATGGGAATGCCTACCTCAGCGATGATATGTTCATATATATATTTTGTATATAAAATATATAATATATATATATATATATATATATTTTCATTGAATGTTTACAGGTTCTGACCGGAGTGTCCACAGGAAGATCCTTGAAATGATAAAGTACTTCACTCTTCTTAGATGACAAAAACTATCCTCATCTATTACAGACTTTTCACTTTAGAGGGCAATCTGTTGCACAAAATTTGTCACCATGACATTCTGCAATCTGTGTGAGTCTGTCACCACTCATACCTTCCTCCTTTGCAAGTCTTAAACCTTAGTTCTTCATATCAAGCGTTGAAAATAAGAGAAAGACCTTAAAAATCTCTAAAACTCTGGTTCCACACTTTCTCTTAGCATTACCTGCGGTCACACACCTATTGGTCATGTCCCCTACACACCTAACCGCTTTGTCTCTATGTTATGGGTGTGAACCCCTGTAAAATTTAAAAAGGCGCAAGTACATTCTTAAAAACTCACTTTGAAGGAGCTAACCCCTTGATGTGAGGAGCTTATCCCTTTGAAGGAGGACTCCATCCCTTCAATGGTGGACCTATAACCTCCTTCCTTTGCACTATAAAATGAAGCATTAGGTTGGTTACTGAAGAGGTTGAAAGCTTAATATCTTTGAGGTGAAATGTTATTGGAACTTAGCCTTCCTAATTGAGCTTTTGAGAGGAGAGATTACATGCCTTTTTTATCTCATTTGGAAGAGAGTGAGGCTTGTCAAAGTAGAGGAGATTCCTGTTTGGACCCTGGGAAGAGCTTGTACAACATCAAGGCACCAAAGGTTGTAAAGTTCTTCTATTTCAAAGTTAATACAATCAAGTTTATTTTCTCAATAAGCTGTGTTTTATGGTTTATTTCATGGATTCCTTGATCACCATGATGAACATGATTTATTATATTAGCTATGTAGGTGTTATTTGATGTGTGCTTGTTTGTGATTGCAGGTTCTTAAAAGGAAACTCTTTCGAACGGTTGGAGCATGGATGCCACAAACTAGCGTTGGACTTAAGGTAGGGTCTAAACACCTCTTTAGTTTTTATTAATGAATCACAATATGTTTAGAGAAAGGTAGATTTGCTTGTCCTGCTTGTTGCTAGATATCTATTGATACTAGGGAGATCAGCCTTGTCCGCAAGATCGATTTATCCGACCAACACACACTTCGTTAAATGCACTTGTGTGGGTAACCTTATTCACACTCATTCTTTCCGCACTCTGTCGTTCTAGCCTAAGGGACCATTCACGCAATTTCCCCCCAAAAATATGCTTATTGACCGTGTTCCCCAATACGAATTCCATGTGTATCCATGCAAGTTGTTTACCATATGCCTGTACCCACCTGGACAGATGCATGCGCAGACCATCCCGTACATTGTATTTATTTTTTAGTCACATCTTAGGCTTCCTAAAATGCATGCACATCACTCTCCTGCATTCACGCCAGTCCTCAAAGATTCCTTGGTGCGTACCCCACCACCTCGCGGGTGTAGCACGGAGTACCCAATTCAAGGCCTGCAAACGTTGCTTTTCTAACACCTCCCTTTGAAATCTCTCCAGAAAGCGTATACCTCACCTAATCCATCATAAGTAGGAAAATCTCTTACTTCTGTCGATACACAACACAATGATCTTGTCATCATGTCACAGTTCATCATGGTTACCAAAAAAAGTATAGCGAAAATGCCACAATGACCTGTTTGGAGCAGCGAAACCCTAGAATCCAAAGCTCCGATACCAAATGTTATGAAACCAGATCAAGAAAAGATAGATCAACGCCTTAGAATTCAGCCTCTTCGAGGGGGCAACCTCCTTTACATTACATAAATGAACAATTCTTGGATGATACAAATGACAAAACCTCCTTTCTATATATAGGAGTCTAAGGAGTCACAATATAACCCAGCCGACCTAATAATAATAATATAAAGCCACAAACCATGTAAACAATTCTACCATCATTCTATCTCTTCATCTGAATCCAACGCATGGGAGATTTTGTTCTCCCATGAGATTCATCCATCTGTGGTGGGATTTACCCAGTCTCGCTCTTGCACAGTTAACTTGTAGATGTAGTCCAAGTCGTATTTACTTTCATAGTCACGCACCGAATATGTGTAGCATGATCCTTCTGTAGGGTCCAAAGGTACAACTACACACAAAGTATTTTTCTCAAAAATCATATTGTACTTCTTCAGATTAATCACCCCATTTATGTCAGTGGCCTAATTTATTCCTAAAAGCATAAGGTAGGGATTGTTGTCATCAACAATATCTATCACTTAAAATTCTACAAGAGTGCTTGCCCCTTCAATATCCATGGTGATTCCCTGAAATCTCCCCATAAGTATTATCTTTTGTTGGTTCACCATTCGCAGCTGGATAGGAGACCATTGCAGTGTAGGCCTTCCCATGCACTCCCATGTTTGCTTTGGTAGAACGTTCACGTCTGATCCTAGGTCCAAAATTACTTCTTCCATCTCATATTCTCCAATCTACGTGGCTAACCTCATTCCTCTTCCCATCCTCGTCGCATGCTTTCCAATCTTCCATACTACGCGTGGCTCTCCTAGCGTGGTCCCAGTACATCTATTAATGAGTTTCTGCCATCGCTTTACATCCTTACTGTTCATTCATGTTTCTAGGAACGTCGTAAGCATAGATGGGTCCATTTTAGGCTCTGTTCTATCTTTTCTTCCTAACGTGGAGGCATCAGCAAAGCTCTTCTTAGCTTCCATGAAGGTTCCCTTAGCGCACTCCAAATCAAACTTTGCTTCATTTGTCGGAGCCTTACAAACCCAAGTACTATCTTCGGATTGTTTTCCTTTATCATCTCCTATCGTAATTCCACTTTGGAGCACAATGTTCACATTTGCATCTTCCTCGTGTGACTCAGACCTCATCATCTACAGGTTCTAAGCCAGGGGAGGTTGTAGTACTTCCCTGTCACGCATCCTAGCTATCAGTGTAGGAAATTCCTCCGTCTCATGATCAAACAAGGTACAATACAAACATGATGGACGCATTGGATTCATACAATCACGGGCATAATGTCTTGGCCCTCTGCAATTGTAGCATATCAGCTATCTGCGACCTCTTCCAAGTCCTCCTCCACCTCAGCCTCACCCGCGCTCATGAAATCTGGTTCACGCCACTCCTACTTTCTAGTCAAGGGGCCACAATTTGACCTGAACTCTGTAGGTGGGATTTCTATCCATCATCAGTTCATAGTTTCTACAAGTGCACTCATCGTGTCCAACCGATCTACAAAAATTACAGAACAACTGTTGCAAATTTTGTGTGTACTTCTATAACAAATTGCAGTTTTCCGTAGCATGCTTTCCTCCTATTTGACAAATCGTGCACCACAAAGTAGGCGTCGTGCTAGGTCCTGGCTGTGCCTCTAGTCTTAACGACATCAATCCTCCTCCCACAAGGTAATTCATGAACACCAGGTAGTGGTCCTTGTCATGAACCTGACCCTTACTTTTAATGCACCATACCTCTTCGCACACTTTTGGTCTGGCTATCCTGTCATGTTTCAGACTCTGCATCTCAAGGCATAAGTTTTTCAACTGCATGTGGATGTACTAAACTCCCAAGTTAGGATCATGTATCGATGTCTTATGTAGCCTCATCGCGATCTCCAAGGCCTCTATGTGAGTCATTAACCTCTATTGTGACAATGCATTCCTCAAATGCGGCATTAGCGATGCTACAAACCATTCGTGTTGTTGTCCATCCATCAAAGTCATATTAGCTTCATGAATTGTGCACTTTAGTCTCTGATCCCGCTCCCAAAGAGTCTCACCTAGTAGCGTTGTGATCTTTCTAAATCCAATGATCGACTGTGCCTCTAACTTCAGCCTACTAAATTATCTATTCATCGCAACATGGATATCTGCGATCCCTGCATTCGGATTGTCATTAGAATGATAAATATACCAGGTCAGCGTGCGATCTTGCAGAGCACTGACCAGTGTCACTTTCCTTATATTATCATATGAAACTCCCTGCGCTTCCCATACAGCTCTTATCACAAACCAAAACTGGTCTGGATCATCATTTCCTACTCCCTTGAACACAAGCAACTTTGTCGTGTTTGCCATATTGACTCGCGGTGGTGGTGGAGGTGGTACGGGTGATGATGGAGGTGAAGGTGGTGAAGTTGGTGGTGGTGTGGGTGGGGGTGGTATGTGCGGAATCCTTTGCCTTATCAAATTGATCGCACTTCACGGAAGACCTTCGCGAGCTCTTCCTCATCCCCTTGCAGAGGTGAAATCAAAGGGTTATTCTCTGGTCCCTTACTTCCTCCATTTTTGTAGGTTTTTCCACTTCGCGTGGCTCTGGACATCAAGGTAATTGCATAACCCTCTTTTCAGATAATAATATTTTAATCCAAGTATTTAGAGACTTTACATACTTACCCACGGTCCTTTGAGAAAGCATCACTCTGCTTCGCTGTAGCTGACTAGAGTATCTACCGCGAACTCAGTAATGAATCCTCCTATAATCTGATTAAGCTAGTGATCAACAGCGTGCGTGATCTTATCCTCCGATGCTTCCAATATATGAACCAACTCTGGGGTCCACACAATAAGATTCTCGAGCTTCCACCTTCCTTGGCTATCTTCTAGCTTCGTGATCCACTCTTACAGCTTAGTAGGGAAATATGCGAAGAACATTTCGTGGATCTTTGTGTACAGGTAGTAGTCTAACCACTCTTCCTTTGATAGTCACAAATTCCTATTCTCCTGCACTGTGAACTTGTGAATTCTCCTATCCATCCAATCTTCAATTTATTTCTTAGTTAGATTCCAGTGATAGAACATTAGACATCTCTATGTAGATTCTGGTCTTGACAAGGGAACCATTTGTTGGCTTGAGGGGGCCCAACCTAGGTTTGGATATATTTAGCCAAACGAATCCCTGTACTACTGGCCCTTTCAGCAACAACCCGTGGAGTGCAAATAGAGGTCTCACCCGAAGAAGTATGGGCGGGTGCTGGAACCAAGTTTCTGCACCCTTGAGATGTCTAAGGGGTTGATTTAGGCCAACTGTGAATACCTTCATGCAAGTTACTTCGCACACTTTCCTAACCTATGAGGCCTTCATGATCTATTATAATTTACTTCGCATAGCCCTAACCAGGGGCTAAGGTTCTTTACTGCTACTAAAGAAGTGATCTACGTTATTTCCCCAAGTTACACCACAGATCTTACTTATCTTCTTATAAATGTTAGTTAATTCACATGAATAGATACTTATCTTACATTCGCTTATTCAACACATTTATATAAGTTCGTGCAACAAATAAATAGTAAACTTTCAATTTATACCCAATATACTTCCATGCATAAAACAAGAAAGATACACATAAATAATGTAAAACTTCTCTTTATTAAGGCTTCAATCGGTTACAAACTCAACTTCCTCTACGCACTCAGCTACTACGGTCTATGCACTTAGCTGCAGAGCCTTCTCCTACTCTACTACCCAAAGACACGACCCCATGCTTCAACTAAGACTCAACTCATCATCATTAGATCTTACAGACTTCTTAGATTTAATATGTCTCTTTACACTTAGAGCCTCACTCTATTTATATAATCCCATGGTCCAAGGACCATGGGTATATCTTTCAAGCTGACATTACATTACAAAAGTAAGGGCAGACAACCCTATGACTCAATTATAACTTCGCGCTCTGCGCCCACAAATTGTGGAGTCTTTACATTGGAAATAGTCAAAACTTGGGATTTAAGCCCCAAAATTGGCCTTGGGGGATCTCACGCCAAACATTATCAATGGAAGGAAAGAGTCCATGAGGTAGAATATAACCATGTTACCCAAGATCTTGAATGCATCAATGCTTTGAGGAACTGAGAGCTACTAAAATTCTTCCGAATCTGAGGACTCAAAGCCCAAAACGAGATGCTACACTATCTGATCATTTTATTGGATGTCGGTCGGGAGATCTTCCTCATTGGAGACCAAGAATTGGAGTTGGAAGTGGCATACATTTACTTCATTACTTGATCGTATAAAATAAGGGAAAGGGTTCAACTCTTTAGATCTCATGTGGGAGGTGAGAGCACAAATTCCCTAATCAGAAGGAATTGCCCAGGTGTAGAGACAACAGTGAGTGGGAAGGTGAAGATACTAACTATCGATAATATTTCCTTGAGGACAATTCAACACACCATGGCCCATATAGCTGGGTTGCAGGCTTTGCACGAGGTTTCAAAATCTCAATTCCAGTATGTGGTAGACTGCCTTACTCCAACAATGTTCAACTGGTGTGAGGGACTGCTGGCCAACATGAACAGGCAACTGACCAAAGGAAAATGAGGAAAATTGAAGCATTTTGACTATGGTTCAATTTCGTTCACTTTCTTTTATGAGCACATGCCACTATTTTGGTATCAGTGGAAAGATGTGACAGATCTTTCTCCACAAGAACTGAGGTTGGTCAGATGGAGTGAGCTCATGCCTCATGGAGGAGAGGGTCAACGGATGCATTTTCCTCCACCGTTCTTCAGATGGTTGCATCAAAAACTGTTCGTTGTGGATGACTACACCTATGCAGGCACAAACTTTAGATGGGATTTGGATCTGCCTCTACCATCAAGTGAACAATGGGCTGATGCAATTAAAACTTGGTTTTGGATTTTTCAACTTTTATGAGGTTTTTCTATTAAAGTGTATATGAGAGTTCAATTGTGATAAATGTGCAAGTGTGGGACCTGAAAGGCCTCCAGGCATGTCGCCAATAGCACGGTGAGTATCATGTCAGATAGAGGATGCCCCATATGAGGAAGGAACAAATCCTATGGTAGAGATGGAAAGAAATTTGGAAGTGATCACCAGAGGGATTCTAGAGTACACGACTATAGATGACGTGCCACTGCAATACTAAAGGCATACAGTAGGAGTGTCTGCAAGATTGTGTCGAATTTTACGCTGAGTGATCAAAGTGGTCTCATGATATCGAGATAATCATGTGGGTGAATATCCTTTTCTAGTCATGCTTATGCATTGTTGTAGGCTTTGAAATCTATGTGTCCTAGAACACTTATTTTTTGAGATTTTGGTGAACAAACTTTGACAGACACAATATATATATGTGTGTGTGTGTGTGTGTGTGTTTATATTCTACTTATGTGTTCCTTTATCATGATGATATGATCAGTTTTATAAATTACGCAAATTTCTACCAAGAACATAATTCGCTAATGCATTTGTTAATGTATTCAACTTGCATGGAATGTGTTGATATGAGATATAGTCAAAATTTCTTTCCAGTAATCGAAGACATAGATACATATGGAAAATTTGTGGATTTCTTACTGAGTAATGATTATTTAATTATAACACAAGAAGTTGTAAATCCAACTTAACAACTAAATTAGAAATGCCAACATAAACTGCTTCTGATAACAGTTCAATAACTCCACTGTACTCAAAAATATTATTAGTTGTTCGTCCTAGGAAAATACCTTGCAAATCGATCAACTCGCCATCAGGGGCAAAGAGTGCCCAAGTTGTAGAAGATAAGTTTTGTGTTGTACAACAAGCACCATCAGAGAAATCAACATAATGGTTTGATGACATCTACAAATCGAGTGGAACACATGGTAAGCAAAGGAAACATGTCTGTAAAGCAAACAATCACACCAAAAAATCAAAACTGCACACCAATGAATTCACATATTAATGTACAAAAGTAATTACATAGAATTCACACATAATACTTTTTCAGATAAAGCCCGTTGCGGGTTTGTGATAATGCATTACCTTCATAGTCAACTAGCTCATACGCGCCTTTTTGCAAGACACATTTAATGATATATGGCCCATGCCACATAGGTTAAAACTTTCGAGCTCCCAACTTATTGTCGACTTGTTCTTACAACAATACCAAGTCACCTTCAGCAAAAATGCGTGGAGAAATAGGTGATAAAAGTGATCTTTAACTTGTTTTTTTTGTGCCTAGGTCACCATCATAGCAATATGACCTATCTCATCAAGTCTTTCGAGATAAAGTAATCGTTTCTCTTCAGGAGAGGTATCGGGGAGTACCTCGATAGCTAATTTTAATGAAGGAATTTCACACTCGTTAACAGAACCGCCTCTAAACCATAAACTAACTGGAATGGAGTGAAACTAGTGGCTCTCTTATCCAATGTCCGGTAAGCCCAAAGAGCTGAGAAAAGCATGAGATGCCAATCATTTTTATGCTTCCCAATGGTTCGTTGAAGAGTAGTAATCAAAACTTTATTAATTTCTTCAACTTGGCCATTGGCCCGTGGAAAGTAAGTAGTTGAGCTATCATGGCGAAGACCCAACTGAGCAGTCAACTTTGCCATCATGTACTGACAAAAATTTGATCAGTGATAAGTGAAAATGGCTTGAGGGATGCCAAAACGGGCTATGACATGGTTAAAGATGAACTGAGCAGTAATGATAATGTCAACATTATATGTAGGCATCACCTCGTCCCATTTAGTGAAGTAGTCGATGATGACGATTATATAGCCATGCCCCTTGGCCAAGCGAGGGTTACATGTCATGAAATCTATGCCCCATTTAGCAAATGGGACAATGGTAACGACTGGGTGTAAGGGTGCCGGCACATCACATTGCTTGCGGTTATAAATCTAAAATTCATGGCACTTTTGAACGACCATAATACAATCATTGAAGATGGAAGGCGATAAATAATCAGTACGAAGGATCTTCTAAGCAGTGGCATAGATTGAAATGTGACCACCACATGCCCTAGAGTGGAATTCATTGAAGACTCATTCAACCTCTTCAATTGTTAGACATTCGCGAAGAATAGAATCGACACTAACTTAGTAAAAAGTATCACCAATAATATGCTAAGGTTGACACTAATGTCGGATGCGGCGTCGGTCAGATCGAGACAGCTCAGATCAAAAGGTTTGGGTTTGAAGATAAACAATTATATCTCCATACCACGGGTTGAGAGTGCTGATGAGAAACAAAGTTCATCAAGAATCTACTTAGTAAAATCAGTGGAGGTGTTTGCGAAAGGAAGGGCGCAAATCAATTTGAAAAAAATGAGTGATTTCTTTGATTTGGTGGTAGTAAAATCTAAATCAAAATATCACAAGATAAAAATCCATTTAGATTATTTTACCCCAAGCAATTGACGAGTCAAAATATCATTCATGGGGTTACATTCAGAAATCATTGTGGTCTTCTATAGAAGAATGTAATGGTTAAATCATTGAACAACATGTGTTGCTGCCAAGGCAACTTTCTCGACATGAGCATCGAGTTTCAGTGTCATTAATATTCTGAATCAAATAATAAACTACATGTTCATTTCCATTATCATCATCCTAGGCTAGCACCATAGGAATGGCACTGTCAGCCACAACCAAGTACAGGAAATAATCATGATGATAGTCAGGGGGATGCAATAAAGGAGAACTAATGAGTGTTTTCTTTAGAGCATTGAAATAATTTTGGGAAATTTCATCCCACACGAATGGGATAACCTTTTTGAGCAAGCGATTAAAACCCTTGGCAAGTTCAGCATAATTCAGGACAAAGCGATGAAGAAAATTAGCCTTTCCTTGCAAACTCTGTAATTGATGCATGGAGGGGTTAGATTTACAATGGACTCAAATTTTAGAGGATCGATGTGGATACCTTATTTGTACACACCAAAACCTAAGAGTCAACCAGATTCTACATAGAACACACATTTATGCAGATTGAGATAGATATTATAGCGTTGAAAACGTAAAAAGATTGCTTGAAGGTGGTCCGGATGGTTGCGACGCCTAGCAAAATGAGCTGGTAAATCATCCAGATAAGGTTGAACAATGTGTTTAATATCATGAAAGGCATATGACATTTCTCTCTGAAAGGTAGCACCATCATTTTTAAGACTGAAAGGGAGCTTCTTATAATAAAAAGTCCCCCATGGGCAGATGACAGTCATCTTGTGTTGATTAGTGGGTAATATGTTAATTTGGTTGTAACCAAAAAAACTTTCCATAAAGGAGAAGATCTGACTCCCAACGCACTCATCAATGATTTGATCAATAAAGGGAGTAGGATAGTTATCTCAATATAGAGAGGACTAGAACTAGGTGGAGTGGAAGTAGAAGGTATATCAGTGTCTTCCTTTTCCACCGTCTGCTTTTGAGGGGTTTGATAATATTTCGATCGAGTGGCTACATAGATAGGTAATGAACCCATTATCATGTAAACCTGAGAATCAAATGAGGTAGAGGACTATGGTTGGTCTACCAACTAAGTCTACTGAGGTGGGAATAGCTCTTTCAAAATAGTCGGGGTCCCTTTCAATAAATGACTAACTTTAGCACGTCGGGGACAATCTTTTTTATAATGATATTCCTCACAAATGAGGCAAGGATATTCTAGCTTTCGTTTGGAGGCATCATCAATAAATGACTTAGAAGGATCTTGTTTTGGGGTATTGAATTTTTTTTTACCTTTACCTTTCTTCTTACCTTTCGAGGTTTTATCTGTCGTGGTAGACCGTGTTATCACCCTAGTTTTTTTTCAAAACTTTGGAAAGTTTGCCATATTTCTAGTCATGGTCTTATAATAAGTTTTGAGTCATCGCATGATTAAAGGGATAAGTGATAGGATTAGAGTCTCAGTAGTGTCATTCTCATTTCCAAACCCCTCTTCTAGTCATGGTGTTAAAGGGTCTCTAGGTCATTTCATGCTTAAAGGATTAGGTCATAGGTTAGAAGTCTTTAAGGTCATATTTCATTTCCAAGCAAAGTTTGACAACCTTATTCCATGTCTTAGAAGTCTCACCTTGTGTTCAGAAGTCATATCTCGAGTCATTTTGAAGAAATTTTTAAATTAGCTACAAATCCACATTTTTGTAGCACATACAGTGTAAAAAGCTTGTTTTGCGCTACGAAATCATTGAAGGAGCCTTTTTTAGCAGAAAAAACTATTTTAAGTAGTCAACTTCCAGGATATTTTCTGAGCAACTGAAAGCATATTTGGGAAAACTGAGAGAGGTTTTTATTCCTAACATACTAAATTATAAAAAAATATTTCAGTTTCTTCAACTTCATTATGATCTAGGAGAAGTTGATTACTCAACTTGTGCTACGAAACTGCTATAAGAGCAGTTTTTCATAAATCAGAATTTTCAAGTTTACACCTGATATTCAAAGACAGTTTCTGGACTGTAGGAAAGTTATTGCAAAAAACTAAGACTTTTTTTTGTTCAGCACTGAGTTGCCTACAAAAGCCTCCTTCAGTTTTGCAAAATACATTTTTGATGAGGAGATAAGAGCTCTGTACCAACACCTATTTTTCAGCCAGAATAGAGCAGGGGACAGTTTCCTAGTTTTTAGAGCAGATGAAGGAGAAGCTATTGAAGGCCAACAGGGGGTTTATCGACATCACCAAGATCGAAGTTAAGGAGGAGTAGCTATCAATATCAAATTTAATTCATATTTTAGGTTGTTACTATCATAAAAGGAGTTGTACTCCTAATTGTATTAGGACTCTAGGACTGTTAGTTAATTGTCTCTTGTAAATTCAAGAAAATTCGAATTCCCCTCATGTTGGAGGAAGGAATCTAAGATTTTAATGAAAAATCTATAAAGGACAAGAGGTGTAATGCCTCAAGGGTTGGAAATTTTTGAGAAAACACTTATATTGTGTCATTGTAGAAGACTATGTTTTTATGTAATACAGATTTTGGCTTTGCTACGTAGGATTCAGAAGAGAGTTCAATGCTTGATTGTCTTATGATTGTCTTCATTTCCTCATTTGCAGTGGTAAGATTGTATGTTACTTATAACTCATTGGTAATGCTCTAACTTCCTTCATGCATTTGTAGGTTGTGTTTCCTACATGTTCGTATGTGTTATTGATATATTGAACTCTTGATGCCCTGACTTCCATGTTAAGCTAATATTGTTGTCATACTAAACATTTTCTGACTCCATAAGCCCAATGGATGTTTATTGACTGTGTTCAACCATTCATACTCCTTTACTTGTTTCATAGAGTTAGCCATATAATCTTTTACTAAAATCTTTAACCTAGTGAGAGAGCCCTCTCAGGCTGGGGAGGCTAAGCCTCAGCCAAAAATTGGTTTGAAAGAGTTACTCAAGGTCTTCCTGGTCAGCAGCCTATCAGGAGAAGGTTTTGTGATAACATTTTGGTGCGTCTGCCAGCAGTATGAAGATTACTCATTCTTGAAATCAAGATGGCTGAACTTCTGAAGGTAGTAGGAGCTTAGGAATCTTTTCGAGACTGCAAAACTACCTTGGCAACTCCATCGTTGAAGAATTCAAATTTCATATATTTATGGTGATTCTATTGAACTTATGAAGAACTCAGACACTACCATTCTTGTTTCTAGGTATGCATGTCTAAATTTTTCAGAAATTCATGGTTTCCCAAATCATTTTCCCAAGGATACATATTTTTTAAGGAATGGTCCAAAATTCAATGGAGAAGATTTGAGTTTAACTTTGAAGCATATATCAGATTTCTGTGATTTTACCGAGCCTCTTAGAGTCAAACATGAGGATGTTTGCATTATGTTGTTCTATGATTCATTTCAAGGGAAATGTAAACAACGGATTGAAATCTTTCCTGCCAAATCTATTAAGTCATTTGCAGACTTTTGGCTTATGTTTTTGGAGGAATGGATAGACAGAATAGAGTTGGTGGAAAACTCTCCTTCAATTGAAGGTTTCAAAAAATGAAATGATGATCATATTAATGAAGAAATAGATGAAAACTTTTCTTTGTCCTTGTCTTCTTATCTAAAATCATTTGAGTGCAAGACAGAAGATAAGATGAAATTTTTGGATGAAGTTGCCAAGAACATTGAGAAAGACATTGAAGGTTTACAAGGTCAAATTCAATCATATAGTCTTCATGATCATGATCATACTTTTCAAAAGCTTTGTATGGCAGAATACAAAGAGAGGGAAAAATGTTATCACAAAACCTTCTCCTGATAGGCTTCTAACCAGGAAGACCTTGAGTAACTGTTTCAAACCAACTTTTGGCTGAGGCTTAGCCTCCCCAACCTGGGAGGGCTCTCTCACTAGGCTAAAGATTTTAGTAAAAGATTATATGGCTAACTCTATGAAACAAGTAAAGGAGTATGCATGGTGAACACAGTCAATAAACATCCATTGGGCTTATAGAGTTAGAAAATGTTTAGTATGACAACAATATTAGCTTAACATGGAAGTCAGGGCATCAAGAGTTCAATATATCTGTCATGCGGAAAGAGTTATTTTTGCTGACAAAACTAACCTCCCTAGGAGTCTAAGACTCTCTAGTGACAAACAAGACAATTAAGAGAAATCCTTCTCTAAACATACATTATTCTATGAGAAACCAAGTGTTTTTCGATCCTAACTCAAGTCCAACGCTTGTTGTAGCAGTCCAGCCTCGTCGATCCAGATGAGCTCCTCCTTCACTTTGAAACTTGCATACACTAACAATCAAACGATTACATAACACCTGAATAATCCATAAAACAAAGCATATTTAACATATAGACCAAGGAGTATATGAAACAATTCATTAGCAACAAATCATTGAGAATAATGGACTTATTTGTATTAAGGAAACAAAAAAGAAACCATTACAACCTGAGCCTTGGTGTTGTGCAAGTTCCTCCCAGGGTCTAGCAAGAGTTTTCCTCTACTTTGACAAGCTCACCCACTTCCAAACGAAACTAGAAAGGATGGTAATCTCTCCTCACAAGCTTACAATGGAAGTCCTAATTCCAGCAGCATCTACCCTTTGGAATGTTCAGCTTTCAACCTTCCCTCCCTTGGCCCAATGCCTGTATTTATAGTGTTCTAGAGGAATTTATTCAGTTCCAACATCAATGGGATACTCCCTCTTTTAGGTGGGGTAGCTCCTCTCTTGATGGGATAAGTTCCTCTATCATAGGGATGCATGAACCATCTGGAGGCGCTCAATACACGTCAAACACTCTTCTAGAAAGCTCTAGAAGTGACCACAAGTAACTTTTTTAAGATGAAACTCGCGCCTTTTGACCTTTACAGGGATATGCACCCATCCCTTGGCTTACAGAGTGTACAAGTACGCAGGTACAATGAGCTTGGGATGCGTACACACAGGCAAGGTAGAGAGAACCTGCGTACCCAGAGATAAACATGTTTTTTAATGACTTTATCTCTTTTTTGAAGTTTGACATGAAGAGTAGAGCTATAAGGCTTGACAAGGAGGATAATATGACTATTGATGGAGCCATATTAACTGTAGATAGTCATGGTGACAAATTTCAGTGTAACAGATTTCCCCCTAAAGTGCGAAGCCTGTAATAGATAAGGGTTTTTATATCATCTAGGAAGGGTGATGTACTTTATCATTTCGAGGATTATCTCGTGGAGAGCCCGGTTAGAACTTGCAATTTTCAACACAAAATACATGTAGAAGATTATATCATCGTTGAGGTAGGCATTCCCATACTTAGATCAAAACTTTAACTAACAGACTAACTATTCTGATACAGGAATGATTTTATAATACATCATAATCATAGACTCGTGTAGACACAGTATGAACGCAACCATATGTTTATGATTGGTATACAACATAATGAATACAAAACTCCTCGCATCCTGGATGGTGGAAAATAGATCCAGGGTCTTCATCTCTACTTCCCGAATTGGTACGATTCTAGCCATGTGAATAAATG
>APFE030927495.1:33302-48101 GCA_000404065.3 Pinus taeda | reverse complement strand
TTTTTAATGAATTTCTCTCTTTTTTGAAGTTTGACATGAAGAGCAGAGGTATAAGGCTTGACAAGGAGGATAATATGACTATTGATGGAGCCATATTAACTGCAGATAGTCATGGTGACAAATTTCAGTGTAACAATATCAGTAACACATAAGAGCATGTAGGAGACACAATCCACAAATGCATGAAGGAAGTTAGAGCTTTGCCAATGAGTTCTAAGTAACATACATTCATACCACTACAAATGAGGACAATCATAAGACAATCAAGCATTGGACTCTCTTCTTAATCCTGAGTAGTAAAGCCAAACTTTGTATTACATAAAAAACCTAGTCTTCTACAATGACACAATATGAGTGTTTTTCTCAAAAATTTCAAATCCTTGAGGCATTCCACCTCTTGTCCTTTATATATTTTTCACTACAATCTTAGATTCCTTCCTCCAGCATGAGGGGAATTCGAATTTTCTTGACTTGACACCTACTCATACCTATAACAGACTACTAATTACAAGATATAGTTAACTAATAGTCCTAGAGTCCTAATACAATTAGGAGTAAAACTCCTTTTATGATAGTAACAACCTAAACTATGAATTAAATTTGAGATTGATAGCTTATCCTCCTTAACTTTGACCTTGGTGATGTCCATAACCCCTCAACTGGCCTTCAATAGCTTCTCCTTCATCTGCCTTGAAAACTAGGAAATTGTCCCTTGCTCTATTCTAGCTGAAAATTAGGTGTTGAGACAGAGCTCTTATCTCCTCAACAAAAATGTATTTTGAAAAACTGAAGGAGGCTTTTGTGGACCACTCAGTGCTGAACAAAAATAACTCTTGGTTTTCTGCAATACCTTTCCTATACCGAGAAATTGTCTTTGAATATTAGGTGTAAATCGGAAAATTCTGATTTGTAAAAAACTGCTCCTACAGCAGTTTCGTAGCGCAAGTTGAGTCATCAAATTCTCCCAGATCACAATGAATTTGAAGAAATTGAAAGAGTTTTTTGCAATTTAGTATGTTAGGAATAAAAACGTCTCTTATTTTTCCCAAATATGCTTTCAGTTGCTCAAAAAGCATCCTGGAAGTTGACTACTTAAAACAATTTTTTCTGCTAAGAAGGGTTGCTTCAGTGATTTCGTAGCGCAAAACAGGGTTGTTACATTGTCTGCGTTATGAAAACTTGGATTCGTATCTAATTTGAAAGTTTCTTCAAAATGACTCGAGATATGACTTATAAACACAAGGTGAGACTTCTAAGACATGGAATAAGGTTGTCAAACTTTGCTTGGAAATGAAATATGACCTTAAAGACTTCTAACCCTATGACCTAACCCTTTAAGCATGAAATGACCTAAAGACCCTTTAACACCATGACTAGAAGAGGGGTTTGGAAATGAGAATGACACTACTAAGACTCTAATCCTATCACTTATCCCTTTAAGCATGTGATGACTCAAAACTTATTATAAGACCATGACTAGAAATAAGGCAAACTTTCCAAAGTTATGAAAAAAAATTAGGGTGATAACAGACTGAACTACATTCACCTCGTAGGTCATACCATGATTCGCTAGGTTTTTCGAAGGATGACTAGAATCAGTATTCGAAATAGATTTTTGCTTCAAAGAAGCTTCGGTAGAATTTTGGGACACTGATCCAATTATACCATAAATAGGAGGTACATCAGGAGACTTCAAAGATGTTGGATCCGAATATGTTCTTGGAGCATCAGGTAACAATTCATATAGTGTGCCAGATTGCAAATAAACCAAATCCAAATAATGGGCATGGGAAATAGCCTAGTCCTCGATAACACAACTACCCATTGCTATATCTTTAGCGATTTTGTTTATGAATGACTTGGTAAACCATTCGGTCAACAACTAATTAGGGATTTAAAATTTGATGAGGCAACAACGATGTCTCCATTCATGGATATGATTGGAGATATGGATCGCAATATCTTGCTTAAGAGACATGAGAAAATGAGTACCAGTCTCATAATGAATTGGTAGCTGGAAGTTTGTGAGGAATTCCATAGCCAAAGAGTTGAAGTCTGCATAGGTACCTCAAGACAACTTGACATAACACTTTGTGGCAACACCTATCAAGGTTTGCTTAAAGAGGCAGAGATGAACAAAATCGTCAACCTAGGAATTGGAAGAACACCATAAGTGATACGTCATCACATGGGTCTGAGGATCCTCTTTAGCTTTTCCTTCAAATTTGGGGCAATCACTTGGGATTTTAGTGGGAACTAGAGGCCAATAAGGCGAATGAAGAATTGGATCATTAGTAAGCCTCAAGACATCAGGCAATTCCAACATTGCTAAAAATGGAAATTACGGGTTAAAAGACATTTAAGGCCTTCGATAAGGCACAATCTATGGGTTCCAACCTTGTTGGTAAGGATTTTTCCCCCAAAGTGGAGGATTTTGACCATAGGGGGGCTTGATTGTTCCCCCACTAAGGGGTACCTTAACCATAAGGTGGATTCTGTCTAGGGTAGGGTTGACATTGACCCACCATAGGCCGTTTGTAACCATAAGGAGGATAAACATTATGTGTGGCATATGGATTATGAGGTTGTTGCACATGTTGACCCTAGTAATAAAGTTGTTGGCCTTGCTACTACAGGGGTTGACCTTGTGCTTATAAGGTTTGACCTTGTTGATATACAGGTTAAGCTTGCTACTGCAAGGGTTGACCTTATTGCTTCAATGGTTGACCTTGTGGATTTAAGGGTTGATTGGGTTGTTGAACAAATTGCATTTGTTGTTGCAAAGGCTATCAAAACTACTGCAAAGGTTGCCCCTGCTGTTGCAAAGGTTGCTCCTACTGTTGCGAAGGTTGCCACTGCTGTTGCAAAGATTTCCCTTACTGCTGTAAAGGTTTCCCTTGTTGCAGTAAAGGTTGTTGGATAGTTTCTTGAGTGATTCCTTGTGGGTATTGGTAAGTTCCAAATGGGAGTTGACCATATCCACTGGGAATAGAATTTTGACCAGGTGTCACATGAGGACCTACTTGTCAAATATAAGGTGGATTTTAAAATGCTAGTGAACCATATGGAACATAAGACTGTTGGAGAGGTATTTGGGCTATGTAAGGCTGTTGATATTGGATATTACCTATCCCAGATGGACCAACAGGATTAGGAATACCACTAGCATTAGGTTGATTCACTCTAACCATATCAGGTTTTGATCCACTCACACGAGTTACCCCAGACACAAGCAGAATACTGGGATTTCCGCCCCCCCCCCCAACGCTGTGAATGAGGTGGTGGTACATTCTGTCCACTTGATGGAGGGACTGAGGAACTTACATATGCATGAACTGAAACAATCCGTTGTGCCATAATGGAAGGTTTAAATGATCGTAATTGTTGTGATGGAATCATCGGTTGAATCAAAACTGAAGTAAAGATAGTTTGCACAAGTATCTGATAGGTCACGTTAGGAATAAATGGAACAGAAGTAGGCATAGCATTTGATGACCAAATAGGATTTTTGTATAAAGAGGAAGCATTGGGAGTTCCTGAAACTAATTGAGCCAAGGTCGTATAATCATGTGGAAGCATAGGTCCATTGTTTTTAGGAGATGGTTGAGATGGAACCCTTCCTTCATAAGGAAAGCCTTCTGGAGGAAATTCATATTCAAACTGATTATCAACATTGGGAGTGTGAGTAGTGGAGACTTCCAAAGGATCTCGAGAAGAGGTTGGAATATCACTTTCTAAAGCCATAGGTGGAAACAACTGGTGAGGAGGAACCCGAGATGGGTGAGGGGATAAATCCAAAGGAACACTCGTTTAATCATATGGACTATAAGGGTGTTGAGGAGATATTACAATTGGATCAAATAGTAGATTCAGAGGGTACAAAAAAAACCTTTGTGAACTCTCAGGGGTTTCTGGATCAAACTCCTGAGATGATGATTAATCTCGAGGTGGAGGATGAGAAGAAAGGGGTTAAATGTTTGGGACAATCCATAGTTCAAATCCTTGAGCTTCAAGTGACTGTAGAAGTTCAAGATGAATCTTTTGTGAAGACCCTTCAGTATCAAACAACGAAGGGTAAATGTGAGGTGAAATAAATGGTTCACCCATCGTAACTTTTTCTCAAGGGCAGGAGGAGAAAAGATGATTCGTTGAGGGTTGATTAAAATTAAAATTTACAAGGAATTTACTCAATATGGGGCCAAGAAGCAACTGCATGGGTTCGGCATGTTATCTTTGGTAGTTAATTTTATGACAGGAAACAACAAATAAATCAAAATGGGTAATATTAGGCAAGAGTGTTTACCAAGTATTTGTGAACAGTTATATACACCTTAGCTGAAACCAAGGACTTGACGTACGACAACCAATCTTCCCGAATGTTGTGTTCACTGTATCATGTTTACAAGGTGGCTAACTCAGTTACTTGTGGCTAAAACATAGCAAACTAATGGGTATCCCAATATATTCTCGATGGTACGAGGAGAAAATGTCTGTGTTAGCACTGTCTAATGCAAAACCATTCAATGAGAGTGTCCCTATATACTTACCATACTAAAGTGACTCCTATATACCTGAAAGTACTGGAGAACCTTCTGTATACTTCCATACTGGGATGGGATTTCATCCACAAGATACACTGTAGGCATTTAACGACAACTACTATGTTTAAAGATGATGGAACACATCTCTAGCCTAGACATATAGATATTTGCGTTAGGTTACAAATGCTCCTTAGGTTAATTGAGGTAAATTTTAATTTTATCTTCAATTAAGTTCCAGTTTGATGGCTCAACAATGGCACGTGTACCTATGATGCAACTAAATGATAAAAATGATTTTTTTTCATTCGATGAAGGCTAAACTAATGAAGCAAGAGAGAGAGAGCCAAATAATGCATCAATCAAGCGAAATGTATCAAAACACAAGTCTTTATCTTCCCAATGCAACATGCAAAAATGAGATCTAATATTTCACTTTCACAAACCAATGCAATCCTAAGAGAAACAAAAATCACTTTTCTTTCACTAAGATGCACTAATTTTGTCTTTTCCTTTTTGCTTTGATTCAACAATGAAAACTAATACAATGAGCAAAGGATAAAATGCAATCTAAAAAACTAAAATGAAAATGTCATTCACTTATGGTTTTGAATGCAATTCGTTTAAAAAATACTTAAATGAGGAAATTGTTCACTTTTCTTTTCGAAACAAAGAAATCAAACAAGCATTCAATTTTAGTCCTTCCAAAGCATGCAACTATAATCTATGCTCGACAATGGAGCAAAAGTAATCTTCAAAGCATCAAAATGACCTAATACTAATGAAAATAACTTTACAATCACAAACTGAAAGCAACTCGAAAAAGATGTCCTACCTATAGGAAGACTCCTAAATGGAAGAAATCAATCTTAGAAAAGGAGACCAAGCAATGAGTAGAGGGTTACCTAGAGACCCTAGAAATCTGAGAAACCCTAGAAGACAATCAAGCTTCAAACACACATTAACAAAGCCAAGAGACAATTGCAATCATACAAGAATAACAATCAAGACAAATACATTATAGTCACACTGGAAAATCACTCACAGAGGTCGAAAAACACTGAAAACAAGAGGAAACCCTAATTTTCTTCTATCCTCTAGGATTAGCGTGCATGTTAAAGGAAATATGGTGAGGCAAATCAGATCAACGCAACTTTAAATTTCAAATCAGCACTGACAATGCTTCTATCAGAGTAGAAAAAGTGTTGGGCGAGAAAACTAAGGTAAAAATAAAATTATATTCAAGATCAGACTAGGCTAAACATCCTCAGGCAATAATCAGTGATTGCAAATAGCTACAGTGATAAACACAAGCTAAGAAATTTACTATTGGTCAAACTCATTAGAGAATCTGATTAAAGGAATGGATGGAAAGGGTTATAGCTTCCCCAACGGAGTCACCATTTTATTGTCTAGGAAAATCCTCTCTGCGGACAAAGATGGTCCCTCTAGCCTAATGAGTGGGACTAGCAACCTAGGTGACAATCTACAAGGACACTTTCCTACATTACAATCGAAATGAGAGAAGAGGAAGATGACCTACCTTATTTTGATACTATAATGTACTCCTTCATTTAAGACCTTGAATCACTTGCGCCTTAGGATCTACTCTAATTCTCACAAGATTTGGGTTCCTACACAAGAGATCAAAGACACAACAAAGCATACAAGTACAACTAGCATAATCGAAAGTAGTCCACTTAACAAATCAAAGAGAATTAAGATAAATTATGCATTAACACAAACATTTACGGAAAATGAACCAACAATTGTATATATTAATGAAATAAAATAGGAAGCATACAACCAATCCTTGATGTCAATAATCCCTCCTAGAGTGCACTTCCAAGTCCAAGCTCAAGCTCTCCATGCAACCCTTCTCCAATCCAAATGAGTAGCATGTAGGCATTATCTCAACATAAGGGTGCAAATAGCCAAAGACCAACCATTTGGGAATGGGAGAGGATGAATATATAGGTATGGAAAGGGATTTAGGATCTCTCCAAAGATAGGAGAAGGCCCTCATCTCAAGGAGGTAACTCATAGGGATGAGATCAAAGGGAAATATTGGGAGAATTCGACCACATCCACACTAAACAACCTCTTGCTCGTCGTTCTGGAAGCCTCTAGATCATGAAGCTTCTTGTCCTCTTTGGGAAAAATTTCCTTTTAGGGATCACCATGAGTATGCAATTAAAAAGTGCACTCAAAGCGAGAGGCTATTATAGTGCAACTTGTCATCAACACTAGTTGCTAGTGTCACAATCGCGCTAGTCCTAAAATTAGGGTTTTATAGATTACTTTTTTAGGGAAATCTCAAGGCATGTTTCCATCAGTATTTCAGGGAGGATATGAGATGTATATCAGGATCACTACACTATATGATTTCCAAGTTTCGGGAAATTCAGGGTATGACATAGGGAAGTATAGGAGGCGTGACAAAATACTATATAACAGGGCTAGGGTTTCGATCAGATGAATATACACATAGGGTTTCATTCTTAGAATCTTACTTATAAGGGTTTTGTTCACAAACCCTAATTCACCAAACCATAAAGATATATGTTTTCAATAAATAATTTAAACATTAACAACAAACCCTAAGGAACTAGGGTTTAAACATTATACCCTTAGCATCAAGAGGCTAGGGTTTTATAGTGAACCTAAGGGTTAGAGTTTCAAAAGAATCATAAAAAAAATCACAAGGGTAGATTCTAATGACTAATCGCCCTAACAAGAATCTTTAAAAACCCTAGACATAAAAATGTTAACAATGTAAAGTAAATTACAAAAGAGAATGAACATGCCTTTTTTATGAAGAGAACCTTGTAAAAAAACTTGTAGTTTGAGACATACCTTGAATTTTTCTTTAACAAACCTTGTAACACATCAATTCTTGAAGGGATTCCTTTGCAACAAAAAATATACCATGCTTCTATCCTTTGAGGTCTCCTCCATAACCATTAAGCATTTAGAAAGCTTTCCTAACCGAGGAAAATATAAAGAGAAAGGAATTAGCATAAAATACAAACAAGTCTTGATATGAGGAGGAAACTAAACATGAAAATATGAAACAAAGAATATAATAATTATCTTTTGGTAAAATGGTGTAGGCTCCCTCTTAGCCCAATCCTTTTGAGGGATACCTAGAACTTATTATAATAATTCAAAAATGTTCTAACAACACTTGTTAGATCTATAAACTCTAGAAATCAAAACATAAAGGAAAAAAATACAAAAATTAAGATAGAAGGATATGCAAGGGATAATATCCCTAAGAGTCTCTAGGAAATAAATCTTTGACTTTGGATTCTTCTTCCTTTTTACCCTTTAGTGGACCTTCATTAGAAACATTCAAATGTTCTCTTTCTCTTTTCCTATTCCTTGGATTCTAAGGACATTGAATTTTATAATGAACCATATTATGACAATTGTAGCATTTAATATTTGATAGGTCAATTTTCTTCTTTGGACCTTTGAACCTCTTGAAGGTTCCTTTTTATTATGATGAGTATAATAGGCATTAGATATATTTTCTTCTTCATCTTCCTTATTTTTGTGTACTAATGATATTCGATATTCTTCTTGACTTCATGCATTCCACATTTGCTCAAATGTTCGTGAATCCTTCCAGTTGTTGATTTCTGATGCAAAATCACTCCAAGATTTTGGTAGTTCTAGAAGAGAAGTAATTATGAGCCCTTTTCTTGGTACAACTTCATCTATTGCTCGAATTTCATCCCTGATTCTAGATATCCTTATCAATATGATGAAAAGATATCATCATTCATCATATTTGGTGATTTTTGAGTATCCTGGGAGGTACTCCAAGCCTTAGGGTTCAGGGTTTGGAGGACAAAGTGCCACAAGAGTCACTTGTGGACTTGGAACCCAATCTTTGGGTTTTATACCCATCGATATTTGGTCCAAAACATGAATAATTTGAGCATAGGAAAATCTAAGGTGATAGAGCTTGGCATGGAGATTCCAATGCTTTGAAGATCATTCAAATCAGAGCTCTAGAAATGAAGTTATGATTTTTTGAAGTCTATGTATGGTTTTGCAAATGAGGAGTCTAGGTCACTTGGTGTTAAAAAGGCATGTGAAAGTTGTACAAGCCCTTGTTAGACGTTTTGAGGAGCCCTCTATATGTGTTTATATAGGAGGTGAGATGTAGGCATTTCCTCGTCCATTTTGTACAAAACAAAAAAAGAGAGAATCTCGTTGAAGGAGAGAACATTACTATTTTAGGGCCACAACAAGGAGGCAGACCAACATGGGAGAAAGAGGACTATTTGAGGCCTATTTCAGGGTGACTGAGTGTTGGAAGGAGGGATGAATTGTCTTGCTAGAGGGCCACAACCTTTAGGGATATTTTGAGGGCCATATAAGGGTTGGCAAACCCTTGTAAGGTTGCGGCAAGCTTGAAGGAGGCCAGTTGTAGCATGTCGTAGGGAGGGTAGGATGAGGGTTAGTTGAGGGTTGGGACAACCATAATTGGAGTAGAACTTCTTGGCCCCTCAAGGATGGGAAACCACATTTATTGGGAGCATATTTGGGTGCAAAGGAAGGCTGGTTAAGGGACTGTGGTGTGCCCTAACCAGGACGAGGTTATTGCAACTAAATCAGAGCTCAAAACAATGAGTTAGAGTATGTTTTTGAAGACATTATTGTAGGTGTTGGATCAGTTTTGGATTGGTATTTCTGGAAACCTGTGGGAGCCAAGTTGAACGCTTAATTTGGTGATCGCGAGATTTCATAGGAGTATATCTTGTAGTGATTGGATTAGGTGCCATTGGCTTGGGGGAGGACAATGTGTTGGGTACCCAAAGTAGCCCTAGACTAGCATCTTGAAGTGACGAAGATATTTGAAGATTGGGTGAACTTTGGAGCCTTATAAGTAGCTCTTTGATAGACGAAAAAGGCTATTAGAAGGTAGATTAGAGATAAGGTATTAGATAACCTAGAGAGAAGATTGGATCAACTTGTGTAAATGCAACATAAGTGACTTGCAGTAGTGTTAAGTGGAAGCCCTCCCGTAGTCTCTATGTCTTGTCCTTCGAAGGAATAAGGGGCAGCTAGAGAGAAGTATGGAAGCAAAGGATTGACATGACAAGATACGGAA
Organism: Pinus taeda; assembly: GCA_000404065.3. Lineage (NCBI taxonomy): Eukaryota > Viridiplantae > Streptophyta > Pinopsida > Pinales > Pinaceae > Pinus > Pinus taeda. The sequence goes on along the minus strand of APFE030927495.1, from coordinate 38,438 downwards.
AAGAAGTTGTAGTGAATATTGCCATTGTATCTTGTATACCATAGACTGTTGTATTATTTAGATTTGTTTAATATAACGAAGATTTGGTTGTACATTACTATACAATATTTGTTAAAAATTGTTTATAATTGTGCATATGTGATTTACTATTTTCTATTTTCCACTGTTCATAATAGTTCTTGTTGAGATTCTTGGTTTGGTAGCATCATAGATGTTAAGATTCTAACCTAGAACCAAGATCTTGGAAATTCAACAATCTTAATAGTTCTTAGTTCATTCTTGAGGTTTGCTATTTGCCAATGTTCTTGATTGTGAATAATTTGGAGAGAGCCTAAGACATTTCTTGAGTAGAATCTATGTTGGAAATGTATGGAATTCGTTTTTCCTTTACTCCATCCACTATTAGGTTCGTGGATACAATTTCATAATCTCTAAAATTTTCTTTCTCTTCTTCATCTGTTGGTTTCTTGATTTTCCCTTGAACAAGATTCAATACTTTATGCATCTCGAGGATAAGATATATCCTATTTTTCCATGCCCTATAGTTGGAGGATCCTTCTAGTTTTTTTTCTATCTTCATTTAGTTTTTGATTTTGATGTATGCTAGTCCTTGTGACCTAACCTTAAAAATCCTTATTATTTTTTGAGCAGATCTTCATGCTACCTTTTTTGTCCTTCTTTTACCTTAGCTCTTATACCATGTTAGAAAATAAAAAAGGCATAAATATTTTCTTATGTTGATAAATACTTGTGATGTTATTATGTTCTTATTAAATTATTTATACCTTCTTTATCTTCTTCTCATCAAGAAATTATCAAAGAAAAAACATGAAGATCAGGGACACCAAAAGTAGGCACTAAAACAAGGCTAAAACCCAATCATAAACTCTTCCTTCAGTACATTCAAAAAGAGTTAGACCAAGAAATTAAACAATAGAATTTTATCCTCCACAAAGTCAACCATCCAAGATGATTTAGTATTCTCTTCTTATCCAATAGCTTCGGCCCAACAACAATCCAGAAATTCAACTTCCCAGCTACAAAATTTTGGCCTAGCTTCAACTTTGTAGTTATTGGTCCCTCCAGTAGCTTCAAAATTTCACATGTGTGTGTGTGTGTGTGTGTGTGTGTGTGAGAGAGAGAGAGAGAGATAATTTTTACTTCTTATGCCTGACAGATACCTCCTTCTTATTCGCTTGTCCTTTCCTCTTCTTTTGTTGAGATTCACACTTTTTATGTCCCTAGAAGTTGTAAATAAAACTTGTGAGTGTGTGTTACAAATGAAGTCGAGTTGATGGAAGACTTATCCAGTTTGAGGCCGACTTGGTGGAAGAGGCCTAATTGACCTATTTTACAATAAAATAAATTTCTTCTTTGACAAATAAATTCCAAGAAGGGTCTTTTACTATATGACATGGACACAGACACTTGATATAAACCCTAGAATCCTATAATGGAGGCTTCGACCTATAAACAATTGACCCAAGTATGAAACCCATGCTTTAATAAGTCAATTTATTTAATAATAAAATTTCTTTTTCTTTCTTTTGACAAATAAATTACATCATGATTCAAATGCAATTAGGAAGACTAAAACTAGTTACATTCATCAACAAAACCGAGAATATTCAATTTGGCCATCAAAGGGGCACCAAAAATTCGAAATGAAAGACGTAAGGGTCCTCTTCGAGAGGTGTCTCTTGGTTGGCATTTACAAAATAATTTATTGGCAAATGTCTAGTACTAGGTGCAAAGGGAGTGTTGGTGGGGTAGAAAATCACTGATCCACCCATAGAACTGAACACATGGAAATTCATGCCCATAAATATGTAACTTCCCCATGGGGTATTGGTGTCCCCTAAGAAATGGTTGCCCCTAGTGTTATTAGAAACCTTAAAGGCAGTGTTAGAATCATGACTAAAGTTCCAACCATATGGGAAACTAGCATTTGATATCACTAGGTTATCTATAGGAATACTTAAAAAAATGTGGAAACCCACTTATGTTTGTAAAACGAAGGTTTTTCTCCCATTGAATACAAATTTAGATGTTGGCACTTGCTATAACCAAATGGACATACTAACACTAGATATACTCACAGGAGGAAGTGAAGTTATTGGTGGCATTCCCAAAATGGAATGAAGGGATGTCATAAGCATAAAGGTGGGAGTACCTAGCCCACAAAATGTTATCAAGGAGGTGGCTATTGTGACTCCTCCTATCAGAATTGAGATGTCGATGCAATTCATCCTATATTCAATGATCACTAATGGTAGATATATGAAGATTTCTAAAGTAAGGAAAATAATCATGAAATAGTCTATTCACCTAAATGAGTAAACAAACAATGGAATTGGTGAAACATTTAGTCAACGACAGTGAAACGTATGTTTTAACCAATGCAAAGGATGATCATATGGAAAAATAGACACCAAGAACCATAAATAACATCCCTACAAATCTAAAGCTATCAATAGGAAAACCAAAGGATCAAAAGGGCCATTTGAAAGTCAGCTTGGGATGATGAGGGGCCATGTCCAACCAATGAAGGTATGAGAAATAGTTATGCTAACCTAGCAATACCAAACTTTACTAGCACAAGTATCACCATAGGTAGCATATAGAAACACCCCTTAGAGCATTGATATGGTGATATAACATCTATCTCAAGCATCACATGAACTTACCCCCCATCATTACCTAGGTAAGGTATCATAAAGAATGTTCACCTCTATGAATACCACTTCACAAAAAAATGATTGGGTAGAATAGTCATGGGTCATGACCACATGGATGGGTAGGGAAACTAAGACTAAAACCTCACTGAGTGATTGTTCACAAAGAACCATGCCCCCAAGAGATTCGTGTACATGTAATTGTCCAATAGACACCATAAACAATTTGAATGAGGATATCATGGACCACATGCCCAATGAAATATCGTTCTTGACTCATATGTTAGAGGATCTGTCCCAACAAATGCTTATTGTTACTAATGGATTTACACACTCTATAGTGACTTCTAGTTCTAGTTTTAATGGCCTTGGAGAACTTATTCTACAACCTTAATCCAATTCCCTAAATATTATTCTAATATCGTTTTGATACAAATTAAGAAAAGGGTCTAATTGATTTTAAATTGAGTTCTTTCATTTTTTACTCAATAAGGTAAATTCAAATGATTTTAATGACTTTGTTCAACCCAAATAAAATATAAACATAATGCAAAAATGCAAGTTTTTCCTTTCAATGAAATATATCTAAGGGAGAAAATAATAGGTTTATTTTTATCAATTCTAAAACAATATCAAAAACTAACTATCTATCACTCCAAATTACAACTCTAGAGTCTAAAATTTACAACCTAACACTCCAATGAAAACCATAGAAGAGCTTTGAATTGCTTATGTGGTAGCCCAATGTGGCACAACTAAAATATTTAAAATCTTCAAAAGAAAAATCCAGCACAAGATTCAAATTGAAAAGTTTGATGCCACTTGATAACATTTGCTCATAGCTCTACAAAGGGAAGACATTCTTTGCTTTGATGAAATTTGATAAGAATAATGAAACACATCATGGTTTCATTTCAAATGTTTGGAAAGGGGGTCAATTTTATGGGAGATATTTAATGTCAATGAGCAAGACAAGCTAAGACGTTGTGAATATGAGCCTACAAGAGCCTACCTATTGCACAATAGGCCAACATGAGATTTGAGCCACAAGTAATATAAGAGTTGAAATGTCCTTTAATTCAACCAATGTGGAATATATCTGCCATTTTTATAATGAATGCAATTCAACATGAAAAAGAGCATGGGTATGTATGTTGACGTTAGGTCCCTATAATACTAGTGATTACCCCATTACTATTGTAGTTATATCCCTTATTAATATGTTGTTCCCCTATTGTCCCCATATTGTTATTACTGTGCCCCATAGAATCCCTCTATTGTTATTTTTGTGCCTTTATATTATTATTGTTAGGTCGGCTGGGTTATATCATGACTCCTTAGACTCCTATATATAGAAAGGAGGTTTTGTCATTTGTATCATCCAAAAATTGTTCATTTGTGTAATGTAAAGGAGGTTTCCCCCTCAAATAGGCTGAATTGTAAGGCGTTCAACTATCTTCTCTATATTTTTGTGAGCTAGTTTCATAACATTTGGTATCAGAGCTTTGGATTCTAGGGTTTCGCTGCTCCAAATAGGTCATCATGGAATTTTCGCTATAAATTTTTTCTGCGATGTATGAGAAGCTAAAAAAAAAACCATTTGAGATGAAATAGTACTGAATCTTCGGTCCAAATTTCAGAACTTTTTGCACTATATTTGCCGAGATATGATCTGAGGAAGTTGGTCTTTTTGCAAACTCCTGAATTACATTCCAAACAGGTGACCTAGGAAAAATCGTCAGAACTTTCTCTCTAAGCATCAAATTGAAATTTCACAAGAAGGTACAGAAAGAGGACGGACTATAGTTTCTTGTACATATTTTGCAGAGCCAAAGGTCAAAACAGTGACTCGTAGCACGTCGTACAAGTTCGCTCTACTGAACTAGTCTATAATCAGGTCACTGTGGGAGATTTGGCATAACTCTTCCCTGGAGAATCCAATTTGGATCATATTGGTGGCATTGGAAAGAGAACGCAGAGGGCTACCGTAGGTCACAATTTCATAACTGGGTGATCCCAAATTAGAGAGATACATCAGATTCAATATCAAGCTCTTATAAAGTAAAAAAAGGTGTGTAGTTTTTTTTTTTTTAATTTTTGCATAAGCTTGGTTTGAAAAATTAGTTTGAAGGAATTCAAAGGGCATAGTAAAGCATTATTATCGATAATTTATGCCCCGAGGAAAGAAAATGCAAATACCTAGTAAGAAACCTGAAAGCTCTAGCATGACTCATGAAGAAGAGGAAGAAATGCAACATGATATATCAAAATTACGAGACCAGGTGCAACAAATGTCACTCGCACAAAAAGTAATATAATCTAAGATGGATGGTTTAAAGAAAGATGTAGAAGCTAAGATGTATGGTGTGGAAGCTAATATGGATGGTTTAAAGAAAGGTGTAGAAGCTAATATGGATGGTTTAAAGAAAGGCGTAGAAGCTAAGATGAATGACGTGGAAGC
>APFE030927495.1:0-33282 GCA_000404065.3 Pinus taeda | reverse complement strand
AAAAGAAGAGGATATACTCCAGGAACAAAGCCTAGATGAAGAACAAATAAATCTGACCATATCTTGTAATGCATTGGCGGGAATTACCACTCCTCAAACCATCAAGATAGAAGGACAAATCAAGAAGAAAAAGGTAATAGTGTTGATTGATTCAGGAAGTACCCACACTTTTATTCATTGTAAGGTTGCAAAAGAATTGAATTGCTTCCTATATACAGCACCAGAGTGTCAAGTGATGATTGCAGATGGAGAAATGACAAATTGCTCTGGAAAGTGCCATAATATCAAGCTATCCATGGGAGAATATGTATTGACTAGCCCAATGCTTTCCATTCCAATGGGAGGTGTTGATGTTGTACTAGGAGTCCAATGGCTACAATCCTTGGGTACAATAGCTTTTAATTTTCAAGAATTTCATGAAATTTTCTAGGAATGAAAGAAAGCTAAATTAAGGGGTATTGCAGGGAAACTAGGAAGGATAATCATCTCTAACGGTATGACAAAGCTTTTAAAAAAGAAACAAAGAGGTGTAATTGCACAATTATGTTCACTAGATGTTTCCACATTGGAATCATCTATTTTTCTCCAGATCTCCAAAAAGTATTGGATAATCATTCCAAGGTATTTGAGACTCCCAAAGGTCTTCCACCTATTCGTGATCATGATCATGCTATTCATCTAGTTCTAGGAAGTGTTCCACCAAAAATCATGCCGTATAGATATCCCTATGCCCAAAAGAGTGAAATTGAATGTATGGTTGCAGAAATGCTAGAGGCTGGTATAATTCAACCTAGTCAAAGTTCTTTCTCTGCTCCAGTAGTATTGGTGCACAAGAAGGATGGATCATGGCACATGTGTCCAGATTATAGAGAGCTCAACAAGCTCAATATTAAAGATAAGTTTCCCATTCCTGTCATTGATGAATTACTGGATGAATTACATGGATCAATTTACTTCACCCAGTTGGATCTTCGTTCAGGATATCATCAAATCAGAATGAAGACTGAAGACATTCTGAAAACATCATTTAGAACTCATGAGGGTCATACTGAATTTTTGGTCATGCCTTTTTGCCTTACCAATGCACCTTCTACATTTCAAGGTTTGATGAATTCCATTTTCAAACCCTTCCTTAGAAAATTTGTGTTAGTATTTTTTGATGATATACTAATATATAGGAAGTCTTGGAAGGATCATGTTGAACATGTTGACAGGGTGCTACAACTATTGGAGGAGAAACAATTATATGCAAAAAGATCCAAATGTTTCTTTGGAGTACAAGAGGTCGAATATCTAGGTCATATTGTATCTCTTGAAGGAGTTAAGGTAGACCCTAGTGAAATTAAAGCCATTAAGGAATGGAAAATCCCCACATCCATAAAGCATCTGTGAGGATTTCTCGGGTTGACAGGTTATTTTCGCAAGTTTGTTAAGAATTATGGGAGAATAGCAGCACCTCTAACAACATTATTGAAGAAAAATGCATTTTCATGGACTCCAGAAGCAACAAAGGCCTTCGAACATCTTAAAGAGGCAATGTGCCAAGCACCAGTCTTAGCTACATTGGACTTCACAAAAACCTTTATTATGGAATGTGATGCTTCAAGAAATGGAATTGGTGCTATTTTAATGCAAGATGAAAGACCCATTGCTTTTGAAAGCCATCCAATCAAGGAAAAGTTTTTACACAGAGCTATTTATGAGAAGGAAATGTTGGCAATACTACATGCACTTAAAAAATGGCGACCCTACCTAATGGGAAGGCACTTCAAGGTAAAAATGGATCATGATAGCCTTAAATACTTTTTAGAACAAAGATTATCCTCTGAAGAGCAACAAAAGTGAGTCACAAAGATGTTGGGTTATGACTTTGAAATCATCTACAAAAAGGGAAGCAAAATGTGGTGGCAGATGCACTCTCAAGAAAGGATGAGGATGTGGAAGCATTGTTTTGCGACATTTCTATTATCCAACCAGATTAGATAAACGAAGCAAGGGAGGAATGGAAGAATGATGAAGAAGTGTGGGCACTTATTCGAAAGTTACAAAAATATTCCAGTACATCTGATATATTTAACTGGAAAAATGATTCGTTATGGTACAAAGATCGCTTATACCTCTGTAAGAATTCCGAACTCAAACAAAAGATTCTTATGGAATTGCACACTTCTCCCTTAGGAAGGCACTCCGGATTTTTAAAAACTTACCACAGGGTTAAGAAGGAATTTTTTTGGGATGGCCTTAAATCGGATATTCAAAAGTTTGTGGCAGAATGTTTGGTTTGCCAACAAAATAAAGTTGAAATAATTAAGACCCCGGGTCTAGTACAACCTTTATCCATTCCAAGCCAATGTTGGAAGGAGGTTTCAATGGATTTTATCACAGGTTTACCCAAATCTGAGGGAAAGAGTGTCATCATGGTGGTAGTTGATAGACGTACCACGTATGCACACTTTTGTGCATTATCACATCCATTTAAAGTCAGTACAGTTTCTACTACATTTATGGAAACAATTAAAATGCTACATGGAAATCCAAAGATTATTGTAAGTGACAGAGATCCCATTTTCACTAAAAAAAATTGGACAGAATTATTTTCTTGTCTTGGTACTCAGTTAGCTCATAGCTCATCTTATCATTCTCAATATGATGGGCAAACTAAGATAGTAAACAAATGTTTGGAAGGATATTTTTGTTGCTTTGTATCTGATAAATAGACACAATGGGTCAAATGGTTGCCTCTGGCTAAATGGTGGTATAACACTTCCTTCCATACAGCAACAAAAATGACCCCATTTATGGCATTTTATGGATATCAGCCACCATCCATCACATCATATTTGAGAGAAAATTTTAAGGTTCAAGTAGTAGAACATCACATCGAACATCAACAACAAGTCCTCTAACTTTTAAAGGATAACCTCGTGTTGGCACAGAATATAATGAAACAACAGGCAAATCAACATCGCAACAAAAGAAGTTTTGTTGTAGGTGATTGGATATTCCTACGGCTACAACCATATAAACAAATGTCCCTCAAGCAAGCTAAGAAGGATAATAAATTATCACCAAAGTATTATGGCACGTACAAGGTGTTGCAAAAGATTGGTACTATGGCATATAAATTGGAGCTTCCTGCAGCTTCTCGAGTGCACCCGATTTTCCATGTTTCATGTTTAAAGAAGGTTATAGGCGACAAGCTCCCAATTCAAACAATATTCCCAGAACTTGACAAGGTAGGAAAAATTATATGAGAACTGGAAGTAGTCACAAAAACAAGAACTCGACAACTACGAAATCGATCAATTTCGGAGTATCTCATCAAGTGGAAGAACTTATCCGCTGAAGATTCCACATGTGAGGATGCGAATTTTATACAGAAGCATCTAGAACTACTCAACCGTTGAGGACAACACTTTTTTGAAGGAGAGGGGCATGTTAGGTCCCTATAATACTAGTGATTACCCCATTACTATTGTAGTTGTATCCCTTATTAATATTGTTGTTCCCCTATTGTCCCCATATTGTTATTATTGTGCCCCTAGAATCCCTCTATTGTTATTTTTGTGGCTTTATATTATTATTGTTAGGTCAGCGGGGTTATATTGTGACTCCTTAGACTCTTGTATGTATAAAGAAGGTTTTGTCATTTGTATCATCCAAGAATTGTTTATTTGCGTAATGTAAAGGAAGTTGCCCCCTCAAAGAGGCTGAATTGTAAGGCGTTCAACTATCTTTTCTATATTTTTGTGAGCTAGTTTCATAACAGTTGAAGACATTAAAGAGGAAGTTGTTTTATTTCCTACATATGCGCTTTATTGATGGATGTGGGAGAAGAGCATCGCCATGTGGGATCAAATATGTAATGTCCAAAGATCTATTCATTTCCCTATTCTTGGTGGTCTGGAAATTAAAGTACGCTCTATAAATGAGGACCTAGAGCATTCCCATACATCACAAGGAAATGGTGATGCAATCCATGGGGGTAACAATGAACTCAGAGAGCTTCCATAGGTGGAGCTATCAACACTTCCCCTAATTTTGAATATTGTACGCTCTATAAATGACGACCTAGAGCATTCTGGTACATTACAAGGAAATGATGATGTAGTCCATGGGGGTAACAATGAATTCAAAAAGCTTCCATAGGTGGAGCTATCAACACTTCCTCTAATTTTGAAGACTGAAATGGAGGGTTATATTATGGATCATATTCAGGTGGCTGAGCTTATAGTTCAAAATCAATACCGGAGCTTCTTGATTTGTTTAAAATATGTGAAGATTTGGAGAACAATGATGGCTTTCATTTGATATTTGAATTGTCAAAGGAATCATTCTATTGAATAACACACAAATCTTTGAGAAGCTTTTCAATGACGTGTATAAAATCGATATTAGGGGTGGGCTTGAATATGATCTAGATATTCCTTTTCACCATGAACATCGTGCTTTTCTAGGAGAGGAATTTTTATTCAAGGAGGCCCCATAAGAGATCTTTCTTCATTATCAAAAAACCATCAAACATATAAAGTTAAATACATAAAGGATGTTAGTTTACTGAGAGTTTTGGATCAGTCCACATTGGCAACTTTGAATTCTACCATATGAATGGTGCTTGAAAATTATGAAGATTACATTCTTTTTATCGTCCTTGAAAGAGAGTGAGGTTCGCGTGGTTCCTTGATGAACGTGTGCATCCACCCTAGCTTCTGCCATGCCTTTTCTAGCACTTCATCAAATTGTTGTAAAGCCCGAGTTAGCTGATAAGTGAGTGCTTCGAAAATGATGAGGAGAACATTTTGGCACATATTTATTATGCTTTTTCTTTTAGAAATTGCTCTGTTTACGCCCTTTTTTTGAATTTTGCAGTCAAGCCATGAGATATACTTGGTTCATGTGATATTTGAGATGGTGTTCGAACAGCCTCTGGAACTATATGCTAAGTTATGTACCACAGCTGTCAGATACCCACTTTTATATTTTAAGCAGATTTGGAGAAGGCAGCTTAAAACCATTTCTATTCAACTCTTAACGGAAAGGCCGCATGCAGAGTCCAATGAAGTTGGAAAAGATAGATTGACGGTCCACAGTTTACCTCATCCAAAATAAACAATCCTGCTAGCACTACATGCTCGAAAGTTAAATGGAATGATGGCCGGGAGCAGTTTTTCTCAAATTTCTCATCAAAAACTCAACAGCTAATATTCATTACGGTAGCACTCCTATCCTTTTCAGAAACTACCAAGGGTGGTCCCCGGAGTGAAAAGCGGGTTTCCAAAACCATTATCTAGTACTGTACGCTTCCACCTCAGTAAAAACGTACTATGTGACTGTAGTTTGATAGGACTCGCACATATTTTATTACACTCAAAATCTCATTCTAAATGGTTTAAAATTCGTACATATTTTCGGATCGTAATGTATTGAATAATGTTAAATGGAGGGATTTATTATATTGATGACATATGAGAGATATAAAATTAATATTATATATAATATTAAATTTATAAAATAATTCTAAAATAAGCTTTCTTGTATTTAACCAGCGCTATTCTCAATGAAAATAGACACTTATGTAACTTTTTATGAGTTAGTTTTATAACTAATTACAGGACAGTTAGACTAACGAAAAAATAAAAATGAGTTATTTTGATAGGGGTTCGAATTTAGTTTTCATGACTGAGTATGGTAATCTAAAACTTTTTGAAGTCTTAATAATATATTGTATTTTGATTTTAGTATTGGGAAGTTGTAGTGATTGTTTTTCTCTTGAGTTTCAACATTCAAATTTATGTATTTTCTTCTCTTAAATAGTGTAAGATGTAGTTGGTGCTTTGGTTTAGTTCTTGATGAATTTATTTAATTGTACTCATTAAAATTAATTTTGAAGTCCTTAATGAAGTGCTCCATATCCAGAGATTTCATTATATTTTCTCATTCTTACATTATTATTTCTACAGAGTTAAAGCACATATTCTTAATTGCCTCTCTCATAGCCTTTCTGACCATTATGCTTTGGAAGGCTACGGTTTCGAAACTAGAACTTTTGATTACAAGCCTTCACGACTTGTACTTCTAGCCACTAATTTTAATTTTTTTATCCAATTTTAATCCTTTTATCCAATCTCAACCTCTCTGCTCATTATGCTTTGGAAGGCTAGGGGTTCAAAACTAGAACTTTTGATTACAAGCTTTGATGGCCTATACTTCTAGCCAATAATTTTAATCTTTTTATCGAATCTCAAAATGTCTTAGGCATTGGTTCCCCCACATCCAGGAACTATCTTACAACAACTCCAAATATTAATGGTCTTAAAATTAAAATTTTCTTTTTCCTTTCTATAACATGGAAATCATCATGAAAATTTCCATTAAAAACAAATTTTATAATGGTCTCTTTGCAAATAATATACTTTTTGTGGTTTACAAGAAGAAACCTAGAAAATGTTTTATGTAAACTGAGTATTTTTGGTGCACCCTATGAGGTGTTCCATTTTTTGGATTGTTACAATATTTATGTACAACATACTTACTTTTACTCCTACCTAAATTTATAAAGCATAAATTAAGGTGGGAATAATCCTTGGTAAATATGTTTAATTACCGAACTATAAATAAAGTACTACATATTCACTTTTTTCTTTTACCTAAATTTATGCAAAGAATCACATAAATGATGGAGGAATAATTCAACAAAGTCAAAAACCATGTGGGTGAATTATAACCTAATTCATGTTGATCTTTGGGTAGCTCTAGGAGGTATTCCTCAACTATTTAGAAGAAAGAAAATTTAATTTGCAAAGAGGCGTGCCTCTTGGTCACTCTAAATGTGACTATTAAAAGACACTTGAACTTCTCATTTACTCACTCACTCATCACTCACATTTCTTTCTCTCTCTCACAGATGGGAAGCAATCTGAGGAAGGGGAAGGAATTGAATTTATGAGACAGGCAATGTTTGACCGATTGAACTTTCTTAATGTAATTACTTAATGATGTGTTGCAGTGTGTTAAAGTAATATCATATATCATTGGAAATAATTATCAGTTGCAAAAAATGTGCTTGTCTAATTAGCACTAGAATATCAACATGGTATCAAAGCTTTAGTAAAAAAAGGAAATTGAGATTACCCCTTGAAGACACCTATTTTGCAATATTATTTGTGACCAGATCCTTGACCATATAGATCCCTCTATTAAGCCCGAGGATAGGTTGGAAGTTGCAACAAATTTCAGGGCTTGGACGACCAAAATGGATCTCATTCTTGAAGATAATTATGTCATGGAATATGTGGAAGGAAATGTTACTAAACCTCAAGATGATGAGGGAAAGGCCAAGCACAAGAATATGGAAATTAAGACCAATAGCATTCTTGTTGAATCCATTAAAGACCATTTGATTTCATTTGTTGTTGAGCTAAAGGCTTCAAAGAAATATATGATTCCCTAGTATGCTTATATATAGTCAATAACATTGGTCAAAAGGTGACCTTGAGGAATCAAATTCATGATTGATCCAAGAGGATCCATTGATTCAATTGCATAGGTGTTAAAAGTGTTGTCATTAGTGTTCAGTGTTGTCGTCGCATCAGTTCAGCTTCGACAAATCGACAGTGTTGGATTGGATTGGGTTGTTTAGGTAATGTTCATAGTTTTTCATGGCGTTCAGTTGATGTGGTGTTGTACCTGGCTGTTGACTTATGTTCATCGATAGTTCCACCAAGATTGGTCGACGACATTTATTTTGTCGTTTGATTTTGCAGGATTGATGTGTCCACATGGGTGTCATCATGGAAGAAGATCAATATCGTTGTTTGTCGATGATAGGTATGGGTTTATTGTCATCATGTGGCGAATTTCGCGATCGTCACATTCTAACAATATTTTACAGATGGGTTTTTACAAACTATATAAAAACCGTAATCTATGTATTAAATCCTAGACCTATGCCTAAGTTTTACAAACCATAATCCTAGACCTATGCCTAAATCCTAACCAAAGCTATGTGTTAATGCACTAAACCATGTATTAATCCTATGTACAAATCCTATGCAAAATACATGAAACCCTAGTCCTAATCTATGCATCATACATTGAAAACCATTAAAAAAACTAAGTTTATTACCCCTCGGGCCTTTGCAAAACATAAAACATCACAAATAACATATAAATCAACATATAAATACCTAACCGCGGGCCTTAACCACGTAGGTATGGACACCGTGGCGGAGAAGACATGTGAGCCGAGGTATGCTAACCATTGAGGTTGACTCTACAGTATTTATGGTCGAAGGTTATATCACCACCAGGAGTAATCGCATGTGACACGTTTACGGTAACGGTCATCGAAACCACTGGAGAAAAAGCCGTTGAGGTAACTGCTAATCAACGGTTTTATTTCAGGTGCTCACCTATAATGGTCTCCCCTACACCCGGTTAGCTGCTAGATAGCGGCTTTTGGGCTAATCCAAAGTTATTTTGGGTTTTATATTGTTAATTTGTTTTAAATTAATTCAATGACCTTGTGACAAAACCCTAAGGCATCCATATGCTACTAGACCGAACCATATGAACCTTAAAATTAACCATAAGGGCAACTTATGCATTCCTAAACTTGGTGAAGGCAGTTCCAATGCACCTGGTGGGTTTAGATAGGAGGTTTTTCTCATTAAAGAGGAGATTGGTGGTTTTGGCTTTTTGTATGCAGGTTTTGGAGGACATAGGTTGTTTTCTTTTCTATGTTTCGGGAGCATCAGGAGTCGGAATTGGAAACCATAAGTCGGCATTGGAAAGGTAGTTCAGAGGGATATCTGATGACAAAGGTCAGAATTGCCTGTGTGCACATTCAGTATAGTCTTTTCTCTGTGTAATTAACACCTTCTTCTCATTCCTAATAAAACAATCGCCCATCTTGAAAGCGGATTCGGAGACATAGTCCATCAGGGATGAACTCCGTAATCAATCTTGTTGTCTGGTATATCTGTGCATTTGTTGTTTTCACTTATGTTTTGCATCTTACTTATGGTTTATCAGTTGTTGTAAAGTGTTCTATTCAAGTAGCCTACCTCAATTTCTGTGCTTTTAGTTAACATTCAACTCATTAATGGCTAATCAATTCTACAATTTTTAGTTTATGATCATTTTAAATCATATAATTTGGTATCAGAGCAGGTTGCATGTGCAGAATGTTCCATTGAATGTTAACCAAGTCAAAGTCGCAATGAGGAGAAGGAATCCTTGAACATATCGATCCAGAGATTGGAAAGCGACGAGTCGTTCAGAAATCGACCATGGCAGGACCTTATGTAGGTGAAAACACTGAAACTAAGATGAGTGAGGAACAGTTTCAGCAGGCATTTTTAACCATGCAATAGATGTTGGGAGAATTGTATGAAGACAAGAAGGCGAGAGATGCTTCTTCTTCAAAGGAATCGAAGAAGGACAAAGGTAAAGGGAAGAATGATAAGCCACCTTCACCTCCATCATCTCCATCATCCTCTTCTTCTTCTTCTTCTTCCAGTGCAGAATCGGAAATGAAAAAGAAACCTAAGAAATCATCTCTTTTGAAACTTGATGTTAAATTTGAGTTACCTGTTTATGATGGCGAAATCAATCCTGAAAAGTTAGATAACTGGATGAAGCAGTTAGAAGTGTATTGTCGTATTCAGAACATTTCTAGAGATAAAACTAAAATTTAGTTATCTACACTTAGAATGGGAGGAACAAATTTAATTTGGTGGGAAATTAAAACTCAGATAGATGTAAAGGGTAAAGGAAAAGTCATCTCTTCATGGTCGAAGTTTTTAAAAGCTCTTAGGAAATAGTTCTATCCTTTAGGATACATGCAACAAGTTGTTATTTATTGGCAACATTTGAGGCAAGGTAAAGGATAAGAGTGTTCAGGAGTTTACTTAGGAGTTCAGAAAGAAAGC
This sequence comes from Pinus taeda, assembly GCA_000404065.3. NCBI lineage: Eukaryota > Viridiplantae > Streptophyta > Pinopsida > Pinales > Pinaceae > Pinus > Pinus taeda. The sequence goes on along the minus strand of APFE030927495.1, from coordinate 23,350 downwards.
ATTGTCACTTGGTATTTCATTGGATACACATGAAACTTTGTTAAAATACATTGGCATTTTACATTCATATTTTGCGGCATACTTTATTGATGTTTAATCCTGATGATTTTGATGAGGTGTGTGTTCAGGCCATACATATTGAATTAGGTGGCAGACCATTCAATTTTTCATCTCAGTCATCCAAAGAGTTGGAAACCAAAGATTCCAGTGACAGTAAGGGGAAGAACATTTCGAAGAGAAAGAAATTAGTGATCGTTTAGAAGGAAAGACCTACTTGTTCTCATTGCCAGAGAATCGATCATGATGAATCGAAGTTCTAGAAACTTCATCCAAAACTTAAGCCCAAAAAGTTCCTTAAGGCGAAGGATGAAAAGAAGGCCATTGTAGCAGTCCAGTAGGATCTAAGTTCAGATTCAGGTGATGAAAGCAGGATAATTGCCATGGTTATGATAGGTAAAACTTTTGATACTAGTTCAAGTTCGAAAACTAATGTATCTTCTTCAAACATAAATCCTTCACATGAGGATAAAAGAGTTGAACTCTTCCGCATAAGGATAACTTCTAAGCATACAAAGATTGACACAATGTTTGACAATGGATCGCAAGCAAATTTAATATCTGAACATATAATTAATCAATTGGAATTGGAGACACAAAATCATCCAAGACCATACCAATTAGGTTGGATTAATAAATCAACTCAGATACATGTCACAAAGCAGTGTCGATTAAAATTTGCAATTACATCTAAGTACACTGATTAAGTGGATTTAGATGTCGTCCCAGTAGACATATGTGCAGTTGTCGTAGGAAGTCCTTATCTTTTTGATAGAGATGCAGTGTTTTACAGAAGAGAACATAAATATCATCTAAAGAAAGAAAGGGTTGAATTTATTGTTAGGGCACATAAAGTCAAATCAAACTTGGATTTAATTGTTACAAATCAAGTTAAGAAATTAATAAGTTCAAGTAAATATGTACTCATGTCTATTAAGGAACAACATAAGGATGATTGTTCAGAATGTGAGATTCAGTTTATAGATCAATTGGTCAAGGTGGTTAATTCTTTTCCAAGAAATCTTATTCATAAACAAGATAAGCAACATGAGATACATTTAATGTTTGATGAACATCTTCTTAAAGACATAAAGGTTCTTAACTCATTCAGTCAACTGAATTCTAGAAGCTATCATCATCAACAGTGTATTGCAAGGAATGGTACATGTGAGTCTAATCAGAGACTTGTTTAACATGGTATGTTTATTTTTAGTTTTAGGGGTGCAGGTCAGTATTGGGGAAAGTCAGTGTTACATTTATTTGGTATTGCATCATCATTTCATGCTTTAAAAAGTAATGAAGCCTCTTTTCAAGTGAAGAGGAAGTTTATAAGTTTTCATGACAAAGAATTTTCGAAAGAAGATCTAAAGTTTCCTTATCATGATTTGAAAACTAATGCATTAAGTGAAAGTTTTATCCAATGGAGATATCAGTTAATAGACGAAGGAATAGTGATTCAAGTAAATCAACAATTACTTATACACTTTCAAAGACAAACTAAGTTGCAGCAGCCTTTACATCATAGCTGGATGAGTTCTATGCAGCAAGTTCACTTAGTAATCAATCAACAGGAAAGTAAATCAAGTTAGGTAATTAATATAAAGTCAAAATCAAAGGAGTCTTTGAATATTTCAGTTATTCCAAAAAGTATATTGTTAATGCCCATCATATGTATTGAACAAAGTTCTACAAATACTATTTTCAAAGATGTTTTTGAATCACTAAATCATGATTCTTCGTGGAAAGAATACAATTTCCATGTTGATAACATGTTGTTTTCCCATCGTCGCAAGTTGTTCATACTGCGGATGAAAGAAACAGATCACTGTATTGAAAGGTATCATGGTCAGCATCGTCAGGGTCATCACATGCAGGTGATTGATTGAATGTATTGGTACATTGTCAGGTGAAGGTGGAAAGAGAGGGAGTTCTACCCTCATTGACTAATTTTTTATTCAAACTTTTATGGTCCAAAAGATTTCAAGTGGAGACGAATGATCCAGGAGGACCCGTTGATTCAATTGCACAGGTGTTCAAAGTGTCGTCATTAGTTTTCAGTGTCATCGTCATTTCAGTTCAGCTTCAACAGATTAACAGTTTGGATTGGATCAGGTTGTTTAGTTAATGTTCATAGTTTTTCATGGCGATCAATTGGTGTGGTGTTGTACCTGGCTGTCGACTTATGTTCATTGACAGTTCCGCTAGGATTGGTCGACGACATGTGTTTTGTCATTCAACTTTGCAATATTGATGTGTCGACATGGGTGTCGTCATGGTAGAGGATTGATATCATTGTTTTTCGATGATAGGCATGGGTTTATTGTCATCATGTGACGAATGTCACGAACGTCGCATTGTGACAATATTTTACATATGGGTTTTTAAAAACTACATAAAAACCCTAATATATGTATTAAATCTTAGACCTATGCCTAAGTTCTGCAAACCACAATCCTAGATCTATACCTAAATCCTAACCAAACCTATGTGTTAATGCACTAAACCATGTATTAATCCTATGTACAAATCCTATGCAAAAATACACGAAACCCTAGTCCTAAATCTATGCATCATACATTGAAAACCATTAAAAAAACTAAGTTCATTACCCCCCGAGCCTTTGCAAAACATAAAACATTACAAATAACATATAAATCAACATATCAGTGCCTAATCACAAGCCTTAACCACATGGCTATGGACACCACAGCGAAGAAGACATGTGAGTAGAGGTATGCTAACTGTTGGGATTGACTCTACAATGTTTATGGTCGGAGGTTATATTACCACTAGGAGTAATCACATGTGACACCTTTCCGCTAAGGGTCACCGGAACAGCTGAAGAACAAGCCGCTGAGGTAACTGCTAATAAATGGTTGTGTTATAGGCACTCACATGTAATGGTCTCCCCTCCACCCATTTAGCTGCCAGCTAGCGGCTTTCGGGCTAATCCAAAGTTATTTTGGGTTTTATATTGTGTATTTGTTTTAAATTAATTCAATGACCTTGTGACTAAACCCTAAGGTGTCCCTATGCTACTAGACCGAACCATATGAACCCTAAAATTAATCCTAAGGGAAATTGATGCATTCCTAAACTTGGTGAAGGCAGTTCCAATGCACCTGGTGGGTTTAAATAGGAGCTTTTGCTCATTGAAGAGGAGATTGGTGGTTTTGAGTTTTTGTATGCAAGTTCTGGAGGACATAGGCTGTTTTGTTTTCAGTCTTTCAGGAGTATTAGGAGTCAGAATTGGAAACCATAAGTGGCATTGGAAAGATGGTTCAAAGGGCTATATGATGACAGAGGTTAGAATTGCCTATGTGCACATTTATTCTGGTCTTTTCCCTATGTAATCAATGCCTTCTTCTCATTCCTAATAAAACGGTCGCCCATCTTGAAAGCAGACCCAAAGACGTAGTCCATCAGAGACAAACTCCGTAATCAATCTTGTTGTCTGGTATATCTGTGTATTTTTTGTTTTCACTTCTGTTTTGAATCTTACTTATGGTTTATCAGCTGTCATAAAGTGTTCTATTCAAGTAGTTTACCTTGATTTTTATGCTTTCGGTTAACATTCAACTCATTAATGGTTAATCAATTCTACATTAGTTTTTATTTTATGATCATTTCAGATCAGTGATATTCATATGTCTAGATCAGATATTGTGGCTTCCTACTTCATGAGGATTTCTTGGTTGAGAGATAATGTTAAGGCCATTGGAGAAAATATTGACGAATCATAACTTGTGACTATGATCCTTAATGGGTTTTCAAATTCATGGGATACATTTTTATCAAGCATTTGTGGTAGAATGAAAATTCCAAAGCTTGATCAGCTATGGGCTTCCTGTACCCAAGAGGAGTCTATGATAGTATCAAAGGGGAATATTAAGAGACCTCAAGATGGTGAGTTCCAAGAATTTGCAACACATATGAGGAATGGTAAAGGAAGAATAAATTTTGGAAAATATCATAAAAGGAATACAAGTAGAAGACCTTCTCCTATTTAGAATAAGAAGAAGAGGGATATGTCAAAGATTCAGTGTTTCAGTTGTCACAAGTTTGCACTCTAAAAATAAGTGTTCTAAAGGGAAGAATGATAGGAAGAGAAAGGTAAAGCAACATGCTTTATAAATAGACATTGATGATGATAATCATCCACATTAGAAGATATGCAGGGATGAAAGTACAAATTATATGGATTACTTCTTCTTTTCTTCCCTTACAGGCACTATTTCATATCACAATTAAATTTGTTTAGTGGATAATGGTTCTATTGGGTATAGAGCCTAATTATCTTCTTCATCCAGAGGTCTTGTTTAAGCCACGTTGGATCCCAGTTCCTATCAAGGCATCAACACCGCCCACAGGATCGTCGTCAGAAGGGTCCAAGGGGGGTGATGGTGATTTTATGAGCCTCCCCTTGGTGAGGGTCCATGGCTAGTGCCCCAAAAGAAAAAAATAGATGGAAAATCACCTAAAATATTGTAATTTTTTAGTTAATCTGGTTCATTCATTAGGCGAAAGATATGATGATAGAAGTTATGTTAATTTAGGGTTTTTTTCCCTAGAAAGGAAACACTTGGTTTATATGAGAGAATTGTATTGCAAATATGTATTATTTTTTTGTGAGAGAAGAAGATGGGATATTGTGTGAGAGCGAAGAAGAAGTTACAATGAATTTTTTTAAGCTTGTATCTCTTCATTTTGATGGATAATATAAAGGAAGGACAAGTTATTTCTCTGTGGATGTAGCCCAAATTGGTTGAACCACATATATTTATGTCTCTCTTGGTTTATGACTTTTTGTGTTTGTGATTTTGCAATATTTTATGTGTTCCATTGCTTTGTTAATTAATTTCTAACAGGTGCCTCTACACATATGACAGGTGATAGTCATAGTCTCACAGAATTGGTGGAGAGGAAGTCAACACAGAAAATGGAACTTAGTGACAATACCAAGTATGTAGTCAAAGGTGTTGGATCAACATCTTTCTAGTTGGATCCAAGAGAAAATATTCATGTAAACTGATCCAAAATGGATTTTGGATAGATTTCTAAGTCAAGGTGTTCCTCACAAAGGAAAAATGAAAGTCCAAGGAAGTTCCTGGAAATAGCCCCATTGCAGAGATCTTTTCCTTCTGAATCTACTACAACTTGAATGGGCTAAAATGGACTTAGGATGCAGAGGTTAGCACATGCAAAAGATGCCCAGTTTCTTTGAAAAAAGAGGCAAAAACCCCTAAAAATGGCAAAAACCCCCTATAAGGGAAAACTGCATCGCATGAGGCTAAGAGGAGGACTTAAGGTCGGGCGGAAGGCACCCCCGATCAGCAACCTGCGATGATTGGATTAGTAGGTGGGATTAGAGGTAGGCGGTGTATATCCAAGGCAAAGTTCCCGGGCCGATGAAATGGTGCAATTGCCAAAATTGGCAGATCGACATCGGCAGTGGCATGGGGCTTGAGGCAGGACCCCGCGTTGAGCGACACCATGATTGCCAAAATCAGTGGATCGCAATCGGCGATGCCACGAGGAAAGGGCGCGACATCAGGCCAAGAGATACCGCGATTGCCAATATCGGCGTCGATGGATGGCAACGGCATACGTCATGCCATATGGCTCACACATTATTGTGACTTGCGATGAAAACAAACCCAAAAGGGTTTGCGAATGAAAACATATAATGTTTCAAATCTGCATAAAGCCATTTTTGCAATATTTTTAATGTTTTTAATGTATTTTCTAAATACAAAGGGAAGCCACAGAATGGGAATTGCGACTTACAATAAGTGATTTCAGGCAGACCATATAGTATTATAAAGTGGAATTAAGGAATTTTGAAGTCCAATAAATAGAGAGTTGGTGATTTTTACTGTGTTTTACAGCATTTTTCTGTGTAAACAAGGAACGACTATTTTTGGGGGATTTCAAGCACCGATGCACTCTTCTGTTGTAGAAAAGGTGGCCACCTCCCCTAAAGGTGTTAGAAATGATTATTTAACACTCAGAGAGGGTATTTGAGTGGATCGTGGTCGGAAGACAGAGAGCCCGAGAGCTAAAACAAATGGACAATGCCGATTGGCTAAAAGCCACAGAATGACAGAAAAAGAAAATAATAAGCAGTGCTGAGACATGAGCATGGAAAAGATAAGCCAAAGCAGGAATCTAGGGAAATTTAGAGCAAAGAGAGCTCAATTGAGCAGAGGGAATGAAAACAAGCAGCACAAAAAGCAAAAGCAGAAGCGTAGAGTAGCTAAGGGAGTCACTTGGAGTTCAAATGAAAAGCCAGAGAGCTGTAAACTGATAGAGAGCCAAAGAAGCCAGAGCAAAGAGCCAGAGTGAGAGTCGAGAGGCAGAAAGCTGAGAGCTTCAAGAGCTAGGGAGAGATGGTGTTATGAGCCCATTGTTCCTATGTAGAACAGTGGAGTTGAGCCAAGAGCTTGTAAAAGGACCTACCATAATCCTAGAGAGCCTAGTCAAGTTGACTAGAGCTCAAGGAGACGTAGCCCAAGAGCTTTGGGTGAACTCCAAATTAAATTGTTGTCATATGTGCTTGTTTGACTGCTACATTATTTACTATTGTATGTATTTATATATCAGTTTCAGTACATTAATTTATAGCACCTGAACAATTTAAAAACAAATACTAGCATACACCTTAATATCAAGAACTTTTAATTCGACATTGGTTAATCAATAAGACTTGGGAATATTTAAAGCTTTGGAAGTGGGAGAGGTTCTTGTAAGTTAAAAAAGAAGCATAAGAGCCCCATTTTCAGATCAGGTGGTATCAGAGCCTAAGTTTGATTAAACCCACCTTCAAATAAGGTTATATCAAAATGCTTGATTGACAAAGTAAAGATTGCTTGTCTGAAAGGTGTTTGAAAAACAAGAGGCTGATTGTGTGCTTGTTTTGCAGACTGACTATTTTCTGAGTTTGCAGAGGTAAAGGGAAATTTGTTGCTAGCTCACTCCAGGAAGGACAAATAGGAAGAAGGGTTGAAGGCATTCTTCTATCCCAAGGACCTCAAGGTAGTCCTTAAAGCACAGGAGGTTTGTTGCAAAATGTTGCTGAAATAAGCTCTTTATTAATCTTGTTTGAAGTTCTTTGTTCATTGGCATAATGACAACTTCCTCAAGTGTATCCTCAAATTACTCTTTGATGGAGACTTGAAGCAAGACTTGTTTATCATGATGGACAAGGTGAGAGAAATGTACAAGGATGGAAGAAAGAGCAGCATAGTTAGAGAGTAGTTGAATTCCATGAAGGAAGAGAAGCAGTTTCTTTTTGAAATGTTAGCACCTAAATCCGCCTCAGGCTGAAGGAAGGCAAAATTCAGGGTAACCACAAACCACGCTTAGTCTAGTAGCTAGCCCTACCAGAACAGGAGAGGGCTCTCTCCGAGTCACACTCAGTAAATAGATGAACGAAAAAGGACTGAGATGACTTTCAAATGAACTATTTATCTTAGGCTAGTAAGTGGAAATGAAAATAATGAGTGATTTCGTGAATGAGTGCATTTTTGGGATGTTATGGGACCACTGGACTTCAATGAACAGAGAACTTAACATGAAGGCACAGATTATTTCTTGAGGCAAGGTACGCTGAAAGCGTAGCAATTTAGTTTTAAAATATGGCGGAATGGAAAGATCTATTAAGAAGGTGAAAAGGGCATAGGCAACATGAATCCTTTTCAACAGAAGAATGAACACTGTACATGAAATTTTTCCACAGGTAGAGCAATAAAATTGAATTCTACCTTATCTCACTCGAAAAATCTCACCAGAAATGAATACGAAATGAAACTATGGAACATAACAAAGAAATGGAAAGATTGTTTAAGAAGGTGAAAAGGGCATGGACAACATGAATCCTTTTCAACAGAAGAATGAAACATTGCACATGAAATTTTCCCACAGGTAGAGCAATAGAATTGAATTCTAACTGATCTCACTCGAAAAATTTCACCAGAAATGAATATGAAATGAACTATGAAACATAACAAGATACATATGAAACATAAGAGGCAAATTTGCTACACTCACAACCACATAAATCTCATGAATCAGAGTTGTTGCCTTTCATTAATTCTCTATAGAAATATACAATGTAGAAACAAAGTTTCTTTCCCACAGTCTCCCAGAAGTTACAAGCCAACCCAACCAACTTGCTTTGCAAATGGTTTGCATACAATATATAGAATGTGTTATGAAGAGAGAGAACGACCAAGGGTCACAAAATGAAGGTGGAGAGCCAACCATCAGCTACAGGTGTAGCACCAAAAAAATGAAAAATGGCTTGGGTAACCCTTTGCCTTCCTTTGCCACTTGTATAACTGACCATATGGAGTGAAGATATTTATAAAACCGTTGCGCTCCTCCTCCTGTGTGTCGCACTCTTTTCCAGGTGACTTTTGGAGGCATTCTCAATGTCAAAATTGAGCTCAGGATAGCTTGTTGGAAATCCTGTCATGTATACTTTGCAACCCCACTCGAATTTTTTGATTGGGAGTTTATTTTCCTAGTCAAAAATCAAATCTCCCAAGACTGGTCAAACTGTGCCAGATGAGGCTGCCTCAAGGCAGAGTTCTGTTGCGGGCAACTTTTGAATGTCTTTCTCAACCTCAAATTGAGCTCATGATAGATAATTGGAAATATCTATGTGTCTACTTTCCAACCCAACTAGAATTTTGCAATTTGGAGTTCATTTGGTCTGTCAAAAATCAAATCTCCCAAAACGGGTTGAACTGTGCCAAATGAGGCTGCCTGGAGGCAGAGTGCTGTTACAGTCAACTTGTGAATGCCTTCCTAAACTCCAAAGTGAGCTCATGATAGCTCATTGGAAATATCTTTGTGTATATTTATCGTTTGGATCATCAAGTAAGTCATTTTGCCAACTGAGCTAGGAGAAAACTTGATTTTCCCAAGGTCGCTCCAGAGGTGCATCAATTCTCCCGAGACAATTGTATTTTTGACATTTATTCAAAACCATGACACCTGTGTAAAACATGAAGGATGTTTTTCTTCCCTAGTCTGTTTTCAAAAAAAAACTCTCTCAGTTGTCCCAAATTCATCTTCAATTGCTCAGAAACCTCATTTGAGTGAAACATATCCCGATGTGTGGGACAAGGGATTTGCCGAAATGAAGCGAAATGAAGGGGATAGGGAGATTCTAAATTCTTGAGGAAATTTTGGGAATTATGGAGGGATGTTAGGAAGTAGGGGAAAGTGGAATCTCAGAAATTGAGTGAGGGGAAGGGGTCCAAAAAGGCAAAACACAGGCCAAACCATAGAAAATTGCTAGGTTGGAGCACGAAACTAGGGTTTGTATGAAAATGAGGAATTTGGGGGATCTCAGTGATGGGAAGTATATGATAAGGTATTTTATGGATAAGGGAAGGTGTATGAACATCAGGATACAAGTTTTCCGATGATTTGACCATCCAAGAGAAATTAGCTTCAAAACCCTAGGGGAGGGAAATGAACCTTGCCATAGGCGCAAGTGAAACATGAACAAGGTGTGAAATGACCCAATGGAACTTGACATGATGATGAAAACCCTCTGAATGATGGTAGACTCAGCTGAATGGTGACATGGAACATCATTTGGAAAACTTTAACAAGGGTAAAATCAAACCTCAGACCTAATGCATAGTGACCAAATTTTACTTGAAGACTCACTGAAATGATAAAATTTGACCTTGACACCTTAAAATCACTTGTGTAAGAGCATGTTTGATCACTGGAAGAGGGCTGCAAAGACTGACTCTAACACCATCTACAACAAGAGAACCATACACCAACATGCAAAGCCATGCATGTTAAAAAGAACTAGGAAATCACACATGGAATATGCTACTTGCAAGTATTCCTACTGATGCTGCCTGATCCTTCTCTTCCTTCCTTGATCCTTGATTTTCTTCCATTCCCTTTGCTTTCTTTTCCTTCCTTGGTCCAAAGCTAAAGTGCTCCAAGAAAACTCTTAAGTTTCCAAGAGTAAGAGCGAGAGAGATAATAATGAGATGACTCCAAAACTAAACTGAGAAAATGTTACCAAATGATTCTCATAAGCATTTTTATTAATGAGGCCTCTATTTATTTCATTTTCCATTATTTTCCTTCATTTTCCTCCTCACATGCAACTTGTGACCTTTAACCTTACTATTCTCCTAATTTCCTTTATTTTCATAAACAAATGTGCCAAAAATTCCTTTTTGCCTTTGCCTTAGCCTTTGTCAATTGCCTTAGCCATAAACACATCCAGTGATGCCCACTAGGATATCTTTGCCCAACATTCAACTTGGAATAAGTGTCACTTAATCGTGGTCTTATTTTCCCTTTATTAACTTTTATCACATGAAATTTTCACCAAGGCTGTTATATAACTCTCCCCCTTGGGGAACATCATCCTCGGTGTTAAACAACACCAATACCTCAACAAAACTACCAAAAAGAAAACATACTGCTCATGGAGCTTTATAACTTAGCTCGTTGTAGTATTATAATGAAAGACCTCCTTAAAAGCAAAACTTCATGACAACATGAGAAGATAACAACCATATCACTTATTGGAGCTTTATAACTTAGCTCATGTGGTATTTACATCCATATATATATATACATGTACCAAAACATCAACAAAGCATATTGCAAACATATACCAAACATCCAACCAAATTTCTTTTGCCTCAAATGACAAATAATGAAGGATACAGGGCCCCCATCTGATCTGTCATCTCCCATGTAGCTTCTTCAGGCCCAAAGTGCTTCCATGACACTTTAACTTGCTCTATAACCCTGTTTCTGAGCATGATATGCTTTTGTTACAATATGCCCTGAGGCTTAGGCTGGAACTCTCCTTCTTGCTCCACTTGTAGTACAGGGCAATCAATAACATGATAAACATCATTTTTATACCTCTTAAGCAATGAAATATAGGAAACATCATGGACTTCCACTATTGGAGGTTGATCTAAAATGGGGCATATTAGTAATGTTGTGCTAATTCCCCTCATTATAAAACAAAAATGTGCTTGAGGTTTGTACTTCAAAATAGCAAGTAAAAGCATGAATTTTATGTGTTTTCACTTAAGCTAGCTTCATGAAGAAAACTTAAAACATGAAACCAGAACACTTAGTGGAAGCATGTATCAAACAATAATACACCAGCCATTGATAAAGGAGTTCACCCCTCCTGGCTACATCTCCTTGGATTAGCTCTAAAGGCATAACCCCTTCTCGTTATGCTCAATATCAAGAAACAAGAGTACATAAGTTGTTGAAATGGAATGGCTAGTTTCTCCTTCAAAGAAACAACTTCCTACAAAAGTTCTCACTCCATACACATCTTAACCTACAATTAAACATGTAAATATTCAGCAAACACAAGCATCTTACACCAAGACCCCATACTCAAACTTTGAAGAACATAAACAATACTACAATCCACTTGAAGTACTTAAACAATTATCTTTCTCCATAGACATATAGAGCAAAGAAGAAATAAAGCTACAACATTGTTGTAATGGCTACTACAGAAAACACATGAACACTGGAAGACCCCTGCAAGGTCATCTCCACTTTCATAATACTCCATAAACTGAATCAGCACTCTGGTTTACTAGAGCACCCATAGGCTTCACTTTGCAAAAATCCTATCCAGAAATTCTCCTTTTGTCCTGAAACCTATTCCAATGAGCTCAAAATGCCCAAAAATGGAAATTTAGCCTCTTTTTACAACCCATTTGATCGAAAATTACCTTATGACTTCTGCCAGTCTTTCCACAATTTTCTCCTCCAAATTTGGCTTATTGCCAGTTAAATTCAATATCTACAGTTAAAACTGGCAGTTACACTGAAATCAGTGGTTATGCCATCATTCCCACTTATCTCGTGGTTAAGGGTCGAGTGGTCACATGCAAAGTGGTTGGTACGGTGGTTAAGGCTACGGTTCCACAACCCTGTCAGATATAGAAATTAGCGAAGTCCATTGTTGTACAGAACCTTACATTAGGTGCTCTGAGGACCCGTTAGGATTATTAAATACAACATATAACATATCACATCTGGGAACACCATCGCAATCGCAATCGATGCTTAAAACTTCGGTGTATCAACCCAACTTGCGTTCTACGATAACACAGACCCACTGATTATAAATCTCAATGCATAAAACATCGCATCTGACAGTCCTATTGCAATCGACACTTTCCCTTGGTGGATAGCAAAGTCCATAGACTGCGATAGCAGGGGACCCATCGGGGCTATAAAATATGACGTATAACAATATCGGGTCTAAAATTCCCCCCATCGCAAATCACAATCAGCATTATCGGAGGTGATATATATATATATATATAATATATATATATATATATATAATATATATATTTATATATATATATATATATTATAATATATATATATATAATTATATATATATATACTAATATATATATATATTATATATATTTAGTTTTTAAACCCCGTTAGAAATAACCAATATGAATTCTAAAACACAGAAAAAACAATGCGGAGCATAACAAAAATAAACACTTATACAGAGAGATTTTCCCCTGGAACAAAAAACTGGGTAAAAGATTATTTTTCACATGTTCCTTTCAATGTTACAATACATATTTATACATGCCGAAGCATCCAATACCATGGACCGAAAACCATCGTGTCCAAAACCATGTGCAAAAGTCATGCACAAAATCATAGGTAGGTTTGCCCAACCTAATATAGGGTACAAAACCAAAATTTTCTGGGGCTCTGCCACGAACCCCATAGAGTGGGGTTACCTGCATCCCTCAAACCCCTTGTGATTTCCCCCTCTACACAATCTGCGCAACGAAGGGGGGGCTCCACCCCCCTTCTAACCCCCTGGTTAACTACGTGGGCTAGTCGTGGAAATAATATAACACAACCCAACATATATATATATATATTATATATATATATATCAGTGGGTATCGGGTGCAATATGTGATTGTGATATATCACATCGCAACCCTGACTTTGTTGGGGCCGATTCTTAAAATTATGTGATATGTGATTGCGACCGCATCACATCACACATTGTTTTGTGATGGGGGCCGATTCCTTAATGCTAACCTGTCTTTTTCTCTAATATGCGATATGCGGGGGCCAATGGCGGCCTGCCACTTGGTGCCCCTCATTCGTTGAAGGGCTTTACCATGTCATCCAATTGTGCCATGTCATCAAGGCAACCCTGAACTTTGACTTGCTCTAAATTCTACATACGAGCTCAGATTTGAGTTTCGTTTGCACTATTGGATTTAGAATGATGAGCTCTTTGATCAGAAGCTAAGCTTATAAAGGTTATGACAATTTGAATTTGTGGTAAAATTTGAGCTCCTAATCACTCTTCCCCACTGAAAAACTTTTGGTCTCCAAACGTTTAAATAATCTGCAACTATTCTGTAATTTTTCTGCACCGCAAGTGTCCTACATTTCATCCTTCCTTCTCCTTCACCTTTGTTCTTCAAAGCCATAAGAGATGAGCCGACACCTGTCCATGTCACTATGGCCATCCATTACAACATCCTTCGCAAGAAGAATTCCAAGAAGATGAGCACCTTGGAATTTCTTATATGCAGAATCCTTATCAAGGATAAGATCCTAAAATACTTTACCACATGAACCCAAACAAGCTTCACATAGAGAATACTTGTATAACTTGAGTGTTACACACATTTGGAACATACTAAATGTGTTGCAACTACTCATACAACAATTTTAAAATGCTTTTTAAAACTACAAGTAGAAATGCATTTTACAAAATGGAATAAACTTGACTCCAAAATTTTCCATTCAAATTGACTTGTAGAAGACTTCTGATGTAATTTTCTAATTTGGTGATGAGAATGAGTTTTTTCTTCATTCAAAACTGAGTTAACTCAGAGGGTTGAAGCTCTTGGGTTAGGGCCCAACCCTAGCAACAAAGGCTCCTCTTCTTGTATCTTTATGCTTAGCTTAGTTTCATAGATTCATGGTTAAACTGTTTTTAGAAGTATTTCATTGCAAGTAGTGTAGATTTTATTAATTGTTTATTATGTTTCTTCCGTTTGTACCTTACTTTAGTAGTAGGTTATAAGGGATAAAAGAGGCACCACAAAGTTGTCAGTAGGTGTCTTGGCATCACTTCTTCCTTCTAGGATCATGATTTGAGGAAAAGACCCTTATGCAGCGCAAAAAGATAGATTTCCATTTCTTTCATGATATTTAGAGTTTGTTGTACTTAAACTAGAATTTAATAATTTTTTCAAGTGTAGAATTTCATTTCCATCTCTTCTATCTTCATTCTTGCAGTAGATCTCATCCATTATTCCATTTTATTCGGCAATTTCTTCATACATAAGGTAGACAGTTAGTTCATTAAATTCTATTTTTCTAGCTCATGAGAATTATTCTTGTTTACATGACTTTTTGGAAATTACACATGTTTGATGTAGAACAGGTGCTTCAGAAGTAGATAGAGATCTCATAGCAAGCAAACACCTTCCAACTTAATCCACCCATAGGCATTCCTTTTCTTCATCAAAACCTTCACCAATTTCATCATTTTACATAGAAATTTCCTCAAGCAATTTGAGTGAATCCAACCATCTCCTAAACTTGGGTTTGGGTTTTGAGTGATCCTATGCTTTTTCTCACTCCATTCCACCCATCAACCACCTTACTTAAGCCTTCCATCACCTCCAACGCCCATCATTTTTCTCACGGTTGTATCTTGTAGAAATACATGGAATCCTATAGGTTTCTAGTACATCCTATAGGTTTTCCTGTAGTGGCCTGTTTTAAGGCTGAATTGAGGGAAAACCTCTAGGAAGCCTCCCAAGGTAACCCAAGGGTCCCCCAAACCTTCCAACCATCTCCTGAACCTTTCAGTCATCCACCGGCATCCCTAAACCACCTCCCACATCACCAAAAGAGATTAGTTTGCACACTTGATTTTTCATGAAAAGCATAAAAAGTAAAAACATATTTATTACAGTCCTTTACATGCATAACAGTTGTGTTTGATGTTTTTAAGTTCCATGCTTAGGATAGTAGCATTTTTTTCATGTTAATTTAACATCATTCCAAAGCATGGCTCTTAGCAGTTAATTAGGATGGTGTGCCTTAGCATTGAATTTCAGTCTTTTTCATTATTGCAGTAGATCAGCTCTCTCTTAGAGTAGATTTCTGTTTCTTTCACCAAGGAACCAAGATTCTTATAAATCCATGGAAGTATGTCTTGAAAACCCTGGTGGTATCTCGCCAGATGAATACTGACAAAAGGCAGAACAATCACTTTTACTTGTGTATACAACATTGTCACCTTCAAGTTTGTATGAACCCTGGGTTGGTAAAGTAAAGCTGGTAGCCCAAGAGTTGAAGCATTCTTGCTGCAATATTGGTGCTCATCAATATCCTCCTCCTGTAGGGAAACCTTTAGTCAGATCTTACCCTACAGTTGGAGGGAAACCTCCAAACATAAATTATCCAAGTTATGGTCAGATACCTAAAGCTGGTTTAGTTCAACATGTTGAATCTCAACCCGTCATTGGTACTCTATAAACTAGGATGAATACAATATGGAATCATTCATATAATCAATAGTGTTGGCTTGATGGAGCCTGACCCAAGTTTAAAGTTAACTCTGCCAAACAAAAAAACCCTAAATGTTGGCCCTTTTGGAAACAACCTGTGTAGTGAAGGTTGCAGTCTCACTGGAAGCAGTATTGGGGGATGACAGAACTAGGTTTTTGCACCCGAGGCCTATGTGATAGGTTTCTGTAGCTCCTAGGGCTTAATTCGATCTTTACAAACCTTGTCCCTTCTGAAACATATAATTACAGTAATTCATTTTAACAACATCTACACCTTTGCGAAGGTCATGTAGCATTCATAATAGGTATAAATTATAATGGTCTACCACTTTTGCACACAAGATAAGCATGTATTCATAGAAATTGCAATACATAATGAAAATATAGAAAAATGCAGAAGTAGAATAGATGCACAAATATAGGATCAAAAGAATCTTTATTAGATGTAATCGTTTCAGTACAAAACTTTTTCCTTACGCACTCAGCCTACTGACTTACCAAGGTCTCTGTGCACTCAGCTCCAACAGCCTTCCCCTTCGCCTAAGTACAGGAAACACACCTTTCTTGCCTTAGCTTAGTTTCTCTTACCAATATTTCTATCAATTGATGATCCCTTAGACTCGTTATGACTCTTATATTTATAACATTTTCTTTTACACTACCATGGTCCACAGACCATGGCCGAGTCTTAAAACCTTCCTATCACCTACCCACTTAAGGGATTAAAGCCCCTTTGACTCTTACTATCTTCATGCTCCATTTCCAAAAATCGTGGAGACTTTACCTCTTTACAAAAAGAAACTACAAAATTGACAAACACCTCAAGTGCCAATTTATCAACTTGTTCAACCTGTTGGAAAATCTATTCAGAAAATTCCTATTCAAGTCCAACAACTTGTCCAGGGTAATAAATCAACACCAGTTCAACAACTGCTCCAGCAACCTATCCTAAGTACTCCACAAACTCATTTTAGTATGTTGTTCAAATGTTTGTCCAAAATCTATTTCTAAGTTTACCATCAACTCCCATCCTAGGAGTATCACAAGTAATTGTTCCAAATAATTCTCAATTAATGGTGTAGCCACCTACTCAGACTATTCCTCAAGCATTTATTTATCAAATTGTTCCTACGATTTAGTCTATACCTGTGGTACAACCTAGTATACCATATATGCAAACATTGTTTCAAGGGAAAAAATTTCAAGGTCAACCCCAGAGTCAATTTTTTGAAGGCCAGCCTTTTCAAAGTCAATTCCTCCAAGGTAAACCTTTGCAGAGTCAAACTGATAAGGGAAATTTTATCTAGGGTCAAATTGGTCAAGGTCCTCCTTTATAGAATCAACCATACCCCGATCATACTTTTCAAGTACCAATTCTACCGCAATTTGTTATGGCTCATCGTGGATAGCCTAGAGGTATGCAAATTTCAACTCCTCAAGCTATTCCAGGATATCATGGGTATCCCCCTATAGGAACAAGACTCTTCCCTCAAGGTTATCAATATCCAGAATAAGACCCTAACTGTCAGTTACCATTTATTGTAACTTTGGATTTACCCGATCTATCTCTGTTAAAAAATGATCCCTTTTTCTATGTACCATTTTTGTCGATAATCCCTACAAAGTTTCCCAGTGACATTCAAAAATTTGAAAGTAAATTAGGAGAGGACCCATCAAATCACATCATTATTTATCATCTTTGATGTGTGTCGAACTCGTTATTCGATGATTCCATTAGATTACAAATTTTTCAACAAACCTTAATTGGTTCAGTAGCCAAGTGGTATGTTGAATTACCATGATATTATTTCATTACTTTCAACCTAATAGCCACTATTTTTTTGACACATTTTCAACTACCGATACGATATGATAATGGCACTGAACTTTTAACTTCTCTGAAACAGTCAATGTCTACCTATATTTCATATCATATTCATGAATGGAGACAAAGACATCATTTGTTTAAATTTTATATCCTAGATCATATCCTAGCTGAATGGTTTATAAAATCACTTTTGTTGGTAATTACCGAAGATGTTTCCAAAGGTGGCATTGTAAATGAAGAGAAAGTTATCACTCTTTCCAAGTGCTTAGATCTTGTTTATACTTAGTTTGGAACTTTGTATGAAAACATTCCATATTTTCCTCATTTAGGTCAAACCAACCCAACTCTTATAGGATCACATGTTGCTTATGGTGTGATTGGTTCTGCTAGCCAAAAATCTAAGACTAAAAGGAAAAATTCTAAGATGACTCAGATTGTTTCCTTACCATATTCAACTGAAGAAGATCCTTCTCCTGAAATTAATTCTGAAATAAATATCGTAGATTCATCTACTAGAGAAAACAAGAAATATAGAGGTAAAAAGTAATGAAAGGGGAAAAAAAAACAAGGCACTGCTCCCAAGGAGAAATTGAACAAAAATGAACCATCTAACAAAAAGAAGAAACCTCTCTATCCTTCTTTAATATGTGATGACTATCATTACACCAAGGAATTCTCTCATCGCTCTGAAGTTTCTAAATTCATTAAGGGTTCACCTACTCCTAATGTTTTGAAGGATCCATTCCCTTCTCAAGACAATAATCATAACCCAAATTCCTCGTCCACATCAATAGACATCATGATGATTTCTTCACAATTTATGGTAGCTACAGGGTCCAAAGAATATGGCTCTAAAAGTCCTAGTGTAGATGGAAATGATTCCAATTCACCTGGTCATCCTTCCACATCGACTCCTCCTCTTTTTGAACCTTCACAAATTGAAAAACATAATCTTGATATGGTAATTTGACCACCTCCTAAGGGTGTTCTTCAAAAATAATATTCTAATCCTCATGCTAGAGATTCTTATACTTATAATATTGTTGAAGATCTAGCTATGTTGCATTCAGCAATGTCATCTCTCGAAGTGTTGCAGACTTGTCCAATACAAAGGAAATTACTATTATCAACTATAGGATCATTTGATCCCCAAGACTCTAATATAATCATCTTTTATCTTGAAAATCATGTACCAAGGCTCCCACACCAACTGGCCTTCCAGATACCAGTTTTTATAAAAAACAAATGAGTTTTTTGAATGGTAATTAATGAAAGAGCATCTACATGCATCATGTTTATCACTTGTTGGAGAGGTTATTTTCTCCATCTATCAATTAGTCTCCCACAAATTTGAAATCCTTTGATGGAGGAGGTTTTTGACCTTATGGAATTTTGAATGACCTTTTTGTAGAATTAGAAGGTAAAATGGTTGCAGTTGAATTTGAGGTTGTTGACACTCAACTTGATTATAACCTGTTACTGGGCCAAAGTTGGACGTACACCATGTCTGTTGTGGTCCCATCATTTTTCAGATGATTATGTTTCCTCATAAAGGAAAAATTATGAAAGTAGACCAGATATCATATCACACTTTGAACCGTAACCCTACTGATAGCATTCCCTTTGTTGGAAAATCGATCACTGCATATGAGGATGTTGGTGTTGGTCTTCTTAAAGACTTATCTCTTATGGGAACTTTCGTGTTCCCTCCACCAAATCTTCCTCATAATGTTTCCCAAGTCAATATGATTACATCAAGCACTTTTGAATCTTCGGATCTTTGGAAAGTGCCATCAGTATCAAAATTATCCTTGTATGGAAATGAGATGCCTCTTAGTCCTTTTGAATTGGCTTTTGAGGCAGTTCAATAATTTTCCAACCTATCACCATCTGAAAATGATTGAGTGAATACAATCATCGATGATTATTCTCATTTATCACATTTAGAACCAATATCAATATCGGATCCTTTTGATAAAGAGTCTATAACTGATGAAGGCATTATGGAGGTAATGGCTTTGGATTAAATGCCATGGGACTATTACCATTATCACTCATCTTTCTTACCTTGCCTTAACAAAATCAATAATAATTTTTCATCTATGTTTTCACCTGAGATTTTGAATAATCCTAAATACCTGATGTTTATCCTTCTTTCTGAATGTGAAAATAATTTAGAAAACATATCAGCAACTGTCCCAATAAGCATCTTAGTGAAACCATGAATTACTGACAATATTCATATAGGATCTTCTTGTTCTTTTGAATAAATTCAAACATCTAAATCCCTATCCTAAGAATTATGTGACATGTTTTCCTAGTCCTATGAATAAATGCCAGGAATCGATCCTAGTATTGTAGTGCATAAAATTAAGACTTATCTAGATGCCAAACCTGTTAGACAATTGTTGTGTCTGGTGCACCCGCGAAAATATGTTGCTATAAAAGTTGAAGTTGAAAATCTATTAAAACTAGGATTGGTATCAAATATCGTACCAGTTAATAAGAAACAAGGAACCATTCGAGTATGTGTCAATTATAGGGACATTAACAAACCTTGTCCAAAAGACAATTACCCAACCCCATATATTGATCAAATTGTTGATGATTGTGCCGGAAACAAGATTTTCTCCTTCATGGATGGATTTTATGGCTACAACCAAATAAATATATGCCTTAATGATCAACATAAGACTGCATTCATGGGAAACTTTTTCTTATCATAAACTCTTATTTGGCTTGAAGAACGCTGGAAATTTTTTTCAAAGAGTGATGTCTTATGCATTTTATGATATCAAACACATTGTGCAACCCTACCTATATGACCTACCAGCTCACTCATAGAAACAGCAGGATCATCCATCACATTTAAAAGCAATTTTCATTAGATGTAGGCACTACAATATTCCTCGGAATCCACACAAATGCATTTTTTGCATACAATCTAGTTGACTTCTGGGATTTGTTATTTCGAAAGAAGGCATTCATGGTGATCCTCTTAAGGTAGAGGCAATTCTAAACTTGCCTACTCCTTCTAGTCTTTGTCAACTCCAAATTTTGCAGGGGAAAGAAAAATTTTTATGTAGATTCATACATAACTACGTTGAGTTGACCAAAGGTTTTACCCGGATTTGAAAAATGGAATTACTTTCATTTGGGATAAGCTTGCTAAAGAATATTTTGATGCATTAATATACACATTGACCCGTGCACCATTATTGCATCCACCTGATTATCATCGAGATTACTTCTATATCTAGCCATGTCAGATGCCACCATTGACATGGTATTAGTATCGGAATATGAATCTAACAATGAACGTGTGATCTATTACCTATGTCGAAATCTCACTAAAAATAATATCAACTATGCACATGTGGAGAAATTAGCATTGGTAGTTGTTCAAGTTGTTCAACGTTTTCGTCAATATATAGTGTTACAAAAAATGACAGTCATTTCCAATTGCAACCCTAAGATGTATATTCTTACCAAACAATTTCTAGGGAGAAAATACTCCAAATGGATAGTCATTTTATAGGAGTTTTATTTAGAATTCTAATTACCTAAATCAAAGAAATCATTAGTTTTTCTGAATTATTATGTGACTTTCCCTATACTAAAACAAAAACAGTGGTATAATATTCTCTAGCAGATGAATCTCTCTTTCTGATCAATATGTCTGATCCTTGGCATGGAGATATAATCACATATCTTCAAATCCAAACTTTCAGGTCTGATTTATCTCGAACTAATCGTCGTTGTATCCGCTACCAATCCCATCAATATAACATTATTTGTGATACTCTTTATCGTTGTGAAGCTGAATCTATCTTTCAACGATGCTTAACTCTTCAAGAGGCTGAAAAATCACTAAATGATTTCCATTATGGAGTGTGTGGTGGTTATATGTCTGGGTATGCCACTACCCAAAATATATTGCGCACTGGTTATTTTTGGCCTTCCATGTTTAAAGATTGCATTATTATAGTAAAAAAATGTCATAATTGCCATATTTATGATCACAATATGTGAGCACATCCAGCTCCTCTTCACCCTATTATAGTTGTCAGTCCGTTTTGAAAATGGGGCATAGATTTTGTCACCTGTAACCCTCACTTGGCCATGGGGCATGGGTATATTATCCTTGCAATTGATTATTTTACGAAATGTGCCTGGGCGACGCCTACATACAAGGACGACAGAAAAACTGCATCAATTTTCATTTTCAATCATGTGATTGCTTAGTTCAGTGTCCCACAAGCTATTCTCATGGACCATGGTAGTTATTTTTGCAATTTAATGATGACTGAACTATCTGCACATCTCGGCCTATGCCATGGTAGCTCTACCCCTTATTATCCATAAGAAAATGGTCAAGTAAAAGTTGTTAACAAAGTTTTAACAAACATGATTAAACAAATAGTTGGAATTCATAAAGGAAACTATCATACCATGCTTTCTTCACCGTTGTGGGCATATCATACTACTATGAAAACATCTACGGGTTTCACTCCCTTCCAAATTATCTATGGTTTGGAGGTAGTTTTACTGATTGAATATGAAATTCCATCTTTGAAACTAGCCACCGAGTTATTACTAGTGACCTCTGTAGAGGAAGAGAGTTTTTTGCAATTAGCATGCCTAGATGAAACTTGCCATGAGGCTACACTAGCTAGCGAGTCTCATAAAAACCGAGTCAAAGCTCAATTTGATCAAAATGTATGTCCTCGTTCTTATGTAGAAGGTGACCTAGTCTTGATTTATGATCAAGCACATGACAAATTAGGTGCAGGTAAATTCAAGCCTATGTGGCTAGGCCCTTACATTGTAAAATATGTATTGGCTAAAGGAGCCTATGAGTTGGTCGATTATGAAGGTGTTTCTTTATGAAAACCTAGAAATTTCCTTTACCTGAAGAAATATTATGTATAAAATATTTCACGGATATTTTTACATTACTTGTATTATAATTGTATAAGTGTGTGCACTAGTTTTAGCATTTTTTACAGTTCACTACTACTTCTCCTACTTATCTTGTCTTACAATTGATTTGCAGACGTCGATGTCCCCTCAAACTTACATTGGCTTTACTGATGGTGCTAGTCATAGTACTCAAAACTTGTCTTTTGTAGCCTGTGTCATTTATTCACCTGGTGATGAGTTAGTTTCTATTCATGGGATATGCCTTGGTCAAACAACGAACGACATAGAAGAATATAGTGATTTGATGCCATCTCATTTGGCATTCAACTTTTGACTATTAGCCTAGATTCACAACTCATAATATTGCATTTAAACAATGTCTACAGAGTTAAAAGTTCATCAATTTTAAGAATGTTTTTACGGGTCTGTCTTTTGGAAAGGTTGTTTAATTACATTGAATATCAACACATTCCAAGAAATTTAAACACATTAACTGATGCATTATCCAATCATGTGTTAAATAGACATTTGAACCATTTGTAAGTAAAAATAATATTCATCCATATTGCTAGCCTCCTGCTACAGCAGGTTACTCATATTTCATGATGGACATTTTTACAGGCCAAATATGTCATACTTTGCATGTTGCAATGCTCCATATTTGCTAATAGTCACCAAAAAAAAAAGAGGCCATGAGAGAATGCTACTCAAAGTTCATCTACTGCATTCCAATTTTGAAGAGTTATTTCATTTTTCTACAAATTTTTAGCTAAAAAGGGAGGTCCAAACAACTTAATCTTGGTCTCCCTAGGTTTCAATTTCCTGTTTTAGAATATAGAGAATAAATAATCTGTCCAAACAGCCTAATCTTGGCAGATTCTTAGATAGGTAGAGAACCAAAGGAGCCCAACTGCTTAATCTG